>ML793880.1:175257-222820 GCA_009831015.1 Picea engelmannii | reverse complement strand
ATATTATTTAATATTTAAAAAGAGTTGACTTCGTTCGCGTGTAACCATTTTAGTAAACCTATGCAACCTTGCTCAAGGAAAGAAAGGGTTCGGGCATTCGGTGACTTTGGCTCGTGGAATCCTATCACCCAAACATCTCAGGGCCTTGGAGCTCCAAACTCCTAGAGTTACGAAGACCACGAGATGGTTAAAGCATTTGGTCACCATTTATTCCATGGTGTGTTTGATATTAGAATAATAATAATTATATTTTCTTTGGTCTCAAGTCTTTTACGCTCCAGGGACTTTAACCTCCATTTTCATAATAACAAAATAATCATAATCATATGTATATAGACATATATACATATATTTCCATAGTCTTACCCTGTTTTGTTACCTGGAAGATTTAAAGGAAATTATTTTCTCTTACAGAAAAATAAGGAAAGGAAAAATATAGTTTTCCAGGCTTTATAAAGGGATTCAATAAAAGTTTATATTCCAAGAAAATTTCTCCATTTTGGAAATTAAAAATATAATTATATAATCTCTCCCTTCTCTTGGATAAATGAGTAAAATTTTGTTTCCTTATTATTGTGATTTACTACTCTTACTAAATTTAAGGAAAATTGGTCCTAAGACAAAGGTTTACCTCCACAGTAAATTTGGAATTTCTACCAGGATTTACTGCCCACCAAAATTTAAGGGGATTCTTCCCAAATTTAGGAGATTTAACAAAAATTAAACATAAATGTTTATTTATGCCCCAAATAGAATTTTGAGAACTTTTGTAATTTAATTCATTTAGGAAAATTTCATGTTTGTGTCCTAATTATTTTTCCTCAATAATTATTGATAAGAACTTTGAATGTTTTCCCATATTTGGGATTATTTCCTAAATTCCACACAGATCTGATATCTTCATAGCTTTCTAGCATAGGATTTGAGAACATATTAAAATAGAACACTCATTATGCAGAAAAATAACTCTCTCTTATTTCATATGTTTTATAGAGATATTTAATTGTTCATTCATCATTTCCCAAGCATGCATTAAACTGTACAACACAGTCAACCACAACGTCCACTCCTAGAAATCTTATTTTAGCACACAAATATTCAAGAGATAAGGAATTAAATCAAAAGAGCTTCAACGAAGGCATTCTCTTTATTTTACTTAAATTTCTTAAGTCACTTTTGTCATAAATTAAACTTACACAATTCCAAAACATAGTATAATTTTTTCTCTAATCTAAACACTATAGAGATTTAACCAAATATACTTATCTAGAAAAAAGATAGTGATGCAATTGTTGAAAGGGGTGCCCTTTTCCACCCAACCATAGGCACAACAAATCCTGGATGGATTTACCGTTGGCCACCCCCTAGCTAGATCACGATGCTCTGAGAGACACTCTTCCTTGTGTTCAGCAACAGCCAGGGACAGAGATCACTCTCCTCTTCCCACAGGAATTCATCAAATCATTTCTCTCTCCACCAAGCAAGGGAGTTTGTAACCAGTGTTTCCTCAGTCACTCATCCTCTACAACCCCATTTATTAGCTTGGTTAGAAATGTTTCCCAACAATTCCCATACCCAAAACAAATTTGTTTTTCAGTTCTATTTAGAACCAGAGAGGTGCACATGCTCTCCCTCCTCATAAAATGGTCACCAAACTCATCTTCTTGCTTCTTTCCTTCCGCCCACAAATTTTCTCTCTTTTCTTGCCTTCCTTGGCCAGATTTCGTGGGTCCAAATCCCCATTTTGTGGTCAGGTCAAGAAGTTTTTCCAGATGGGTACACTACACATTTCCTCATTGACTCTTGAGGAAGACTTCTCAACTACCAGCATAACTAGTAATTTACTTTTCTGGTTCAGGGGATTGTTCTGGGTCTGAATAATTTAAATCCAGCAGAGTACCGGTCTGGTTGGAGTCATCTCAACCATCATTGGTTCCCCTCCCCATATCTCTCATGCATCATGATCTACATTGGAAAACCCCTTCAGCAATTATTCAACACTTTCCATTTTATTTAGTAATAGAAATATATACATTACCTTTTATAACAAAAAGGTTCATCAATTCCAGCATCCACACATATGCAGTCTGCCCATAGTATTTTAGCAGGGTATAGTTATATTTACAAGTTGGGGGAAACAGGGGTATTACAATCCCCTCCCCCTTAAAGGAATATCATCATCGATGTTCTACCTGTCGATGTGCTTTGTATGTACAGTAGTAAAAAAAAAATGGGTATGCCTTCTTCATGGCATCCTCCATTTCCCATGTAGCTTCATCTGGACCAAAGTGTTTCCACTGCACCTTGACCTGTGCAATGGTTTTGTTCCTGAGTAAAATTTATTTCATGTCTATTATGCATTGTGGCTCTGGCAGGAATTCTCTCTCTGGTTCCACCTAAATCACAGACCAATCAATTATATGATTAGAATCATATACATATTTCTTCAGTAACGAAACATGGAAAACATTATGTTCCTTCATTGTGGGAGGAAGTGTTAGTCTATATGCTACAGGTCTCACTCTATCGAAGATTTCAAAGGGTCCACAATACATAGGTGCCAACTTGGAACAAGTTCCCATTCTCAAGGAACTTTTCCTGGGACTAACTCGAACATACAAATGATCCCCTGCTTTGAACTCTCTAGCAATTCTCTTTCTATCTGCATAGCTTTTCTGTCTATCCTGGGCTACTTTCAGATTTTGTTTTATTTGAACTACTTATTTTTCCATTTCTTTTAGCATATCTGGTCCAAGTGTAATCATGTCTACTGGGTTATTCCAGCTGATTGGAATATTGCATTGTCTACCATAGAGGGCCTCAAAAGGGCTCATCTCCAATGACTCTTCATAGCCATTGTTATAAGAAAACTTTACCAATGGTAGGTAGTCTTCCCACTTCTTGGGTTGATGCATCACATGCATCCTTAACATGCCATATAACACTTGGTTTACCCTCTCTATATCCACATCAGTTTGAGGGTGATAGGTTGTACTAAATAGTAATTTAGTTTCAAAACCAACAAACAGAGATTTCCAAAAATTTGAAGTAAATTTTGTATCTTTGTCTAATATGATTTCCTTAGGCATGCCATGCAATATAAATATTTATTTCATGAAAATGTTGGCAATATCTATTGCCTTGTAGGTTGACTCGACAGAAATAAAGTGAGCAACCTTGCTAAGTTTTTCCACAACTACCATAATGGCATCATTATGCTTGGTTGATTTTGGCAACCCTGTGATGAAATCCATGGAGATGGTTTCCCATTTCCATTTTGGGATTGGTAGGGGCTGCAACAACCCTGCTAGATGTGGGTGTTATGCCTTAACCTGCTGACATTCTAGACATTTAACTAAGTAATCAGCTATGTCATTTTTCATTCTGGGCCAATAAAACAGTTTCTTAGTGGTTTTGATCATTTTTTGATAACCAGGATGACCAATATATGGTCTTGTATGTAGTTCATCCATTATGAACCTCTTCAAGTCGTCACAATTTGGAATATACAACCTACCTTTGTAAGTTAGCATTCCATCATTCAATATTTGATAGCCCTCATTCTTCAACCATGTGGGCTCTTTCTCTAGGTATGATCTCATAGTCTTGAAAAATGCATTTGTTTCTTGTGCACTTTTGACTCTCCTTGATTTCTGATTCACAGGTTCTTACAGCTACCAAGTGAATCACTTTCAAACTTCTACTAAGGGCATCAACCACCCTATTTTATTTTCCTTTAATATGTTTGATTTGAAAATCAAACTCACTAAGGAGATCCATCCACCTATCTTGTCTAGCATTGAGTTTTGGTTGATCAAAAAAATATCTCAACCCACTATGGTCTGTCATAAGCACAAATCTTCTACCTAGGAGGTAATGCCTCCACATTTTTAAAGCATGTACTATGGCATCCAATTCCAAATTGTGGGTCACGTAATTGATTTCATGCTCATTCAATTTTCTGGATTCGTAGAAAATCACATGTCCTTCTTGCATAAGGACTCCTCTGAGCCCTTCCTTGTAGGAATATATACACACAAGGAAGTCCGTGTTTGGGTATACAATCTTTAGCACAAGTGAATTGGTTAGAAGGTATTTCAGTTGTTGGAATCTCTCTTCACATTCTGATGTCCAAATGAATTTAACTCCCTTTTTCTGAAGGGAGGTGATTGGGCAACAAATCTTGGAAAATCCTTTTATGAACCCTCTATAGTATCATGCTAGGCCCATCAAGGATCTAATATCAGATACATATTTTGAGGTAGGCCAATCCATAATGGATTTGATATTTTCAGGATCAACTTCCACTCCTTCTTCGGAGATAACATGGGCTAAGTAATGGACTTGTTTTTAGAAAAAATCACAATTACTAAACTTTGCATAGAGCTTATGTTCTCTTAGCACTTGAAGCACTAATTTGAGATGTTCTTCATGATCTTCCCTACTCTTAGAATAGATTAGGATATCATCAATGAAAACCAACACAAATCTGTCCAATAACTTACTGAGTACATTATGCATTAAGCACATAAAAGTGGTTGATGAACTGGTAAGCCCAAATGGCACCACCACAAATTCATAGTGCCCATATCTTGTCCTAAAGGTTGTTTTATGGATGTATTCATCCTTAATTCATACTTGATGGTATACATACCTCAATTCAATCTTGGATAAAATTGTAGATCACCCCTTAATTGGTCAAACAATTCATCGATCCTTGGCAAGGGATACTTATTCTTAATGGTCATCTTATTGAGTTGTCTATAGTCTATGCACAACCTAAGTGTGTCATCCTTATTCTTCACAAACAAATTTGGTTCTCCCCAAAGAGACACTATGTCGAATGTAACATTTGTCCAACATCTCGTTTAGTTGTAGTTTGAGCTCAACTAGTTATGGTGTACTCGTTCTATAGGGTGCTCTAGACATTAGCACCGATCATGGTACAAGTTCTATTGAAAAGTAAACATCTCTTCTTGGAGGTAGACCTGGTACCTCTTCTGGGAACACATCTTTATACTCTCTTAATATAGGATGGTCCTCTAGGCTCGGTTTATTGTCCTCAACAGAGTTCAACACTTGGATTGCATACAATGGACATCATTTTCTGCAATACTTCTTCACTTGAAGGACAGATATTTGTCTCACTGATATAGGATTTTGAATTCCTTAGTTGATTAGTTGTTTTCTTCAGTTCCTTTCTTAAGGAAACTATTTCAGCTTCTAGCTTCTCGCAATTTTCTTCCTTTTATTTCATATGTCTTCTCACCACTTCTTCTACTCTTTATTCCTCTTCTAGTTGAGTCTTCAAGATGATAATTGTATTCTTTATTTCTTTATTTAATATCTTGAAGATGATAATTGTATTCTTTGTTTCTTTCCCCTAAGTCTGTCTATTTCTTCTAAGGCACTAACGAGTTGTTCTTCAAGATTCACTTCTCCATCAATGTCTTCTTCTTCTTAATATGATTTTTCTTAATGATTATCTTCATTTTCTTTATCAGTAGGATTTGTATCCATGGCTATGAAGAGGAATTATTCTAGGTCAATAAGAGAAACATATCCATCACTTTCTTCAGACGAACTACTATCCTCTCTAGAGTAGAAACTCTTCTTCTTAGTAAATTTTCCTCTTTTGTGTCTATAAGGTTTGATTTTATTGTTATATTCTTATTTATCATTACTATCATCATCGTCACTATATTCCCTTTTTCATATGGAAACTTATCATAAAAATGTCCTACTCTACCGCAATTAAAACATTTGAAGGGTAGCTTACCTTTGTATCTTCCAGATCCCCTTTTTATCTTTCTCACAAATTGTTCTTTTTTTGTATCTGATTCATGGTTGGAACAATCACAACATTTGTGTCCTTTTATCATTTTTAATTCTTTGAAAGTTTCTTCCTTTCCTGTTAGCTTTTCTTTTTCTTTCCTCATCTCGTATGCAGTGAGAATACCATGTAGCTCATTCATCATTTGTTTCTCCAGATCCTTCATTTCTTCAATGGAAAATACAATGGCGTCAAATCTTAAGGAGAGATACCTTAGCACCTTTTGCACAATCATTTTTTCTTCAATATTCTCACCATCCTTTGATGGTGTTGACAATTTCATCCACTTGAAGGAAATAGGTTGCAACATTTTCTTATTTCTTCATTTTCAAACTCATGAACTATATTTTATGAGTTTGGAGCTTTTCCTTTTTCACCTTGTCATCACCTTCATAGATTTTTTGAAGTTTGTCCCACATATATTTTGTCAATACACAATGCATCACCATGAAAAAAATGTATTCTGATAGACCACTCAAGATAGCATTCATGGTTTTTTCATTATGTTCACTATCCTTCTTCCCGTCGTTATTTGTTGATGGAGTATTTGGGGATGTATACCTAGTCATGACTGATTTCCAAATATCAAACCCAAGAGCCATTAGATAATTTTGCATACTAATGCTCCAGAATGCTTAGTTTGTTCCCCCAAACAATGGAGCCTTGTTTGTGGGTAAACCTTCTTGAAAAGCCATGTGTGCTTCCAATATCTACCTTCTAGTGATTAGATTGTTTCTGAAGGAACCTGCTCTTATACCAATTGTTGAACTTATTCTTATACTAAGAGGGGGGTGAATCAATATAACATACTTTTTACTTTATATAACCATTCATCAATCAATCATTAGTTGAGAAACAATAATCACATATAAAATCAAATCACAATACACAGAGTTTAACATGGAAACCTTTACTGGAGAAAACCACAAAAAAATATTCTTATAAATGTTTGTAGGCACCAACCTATTGTTATAAAGATTGTATGCACCAAACTACTAGAGACACCAAAAGGAACCAACCTACTGGAGACACCAATATCCTCAGTTGAGCACCAACTCGGCAAGATGTAGGCACCAACCTACTGGAGACACTGATCTCCTCAACTAAGCACCAACTCAATAAGATATGTGTAGACATCAATCCAAGATATTCATATACAGAGTACCTATGACTTCACGCACATGTTTCATTCCATAGACAACCCTTCAAACCTTAGCAAGCCTCATGGCATCATTCCCTTAATGTAATCATTGACGGCAACATCCACTGACAATAACATCCACTTACGTCAACATCCACTCACATCAACATCTACTCATGACAACATCACAACCTCATAGCATACATTGAGAATAAAAAAGACCAAAATAAAGTCCCTTATATTTCTCTTTCACACATCTATATCCCAAGAAGACACCCCAACACCTTTAGCACACCTTAGAATTGATCTCTCTTGCTTGGTTTCTCTAAAAATGGAAAATTTATCCTATATTTATAGTAATTTTTTCCCCACTTTCTGACTCGACCTGCAAAGACTGGTTGAGCCAACCTCAATTTTTTGGTTGGGTTACCAAACAAAAAAATCCCTATCTCCTCATTCCTAGAGAATTAGAGGGAATTCCATATATTTTTGGAAAGGACTCGGAATAAGATTTCCAACCATATAACTTGTGCTTTCATTTGAGCTAGGTATGTAGGGTAAAAATGCCTTCAAAGATAGGGTATTCAGATTCATACTTTCAGCAATCTTCATCTTGCAATATTTATCTTGGACATCTGTAGGCTCCCCCTATCTTTGACATCAATAAAAACAATATTTCCAACATCTAAGTATATTGAAACTAATAATTAATAAGCTAAAAAATATTCTTTCAATAATCAAAAGGAAACTAGAGACTAATTTCCATACTAGAAGAGATGAATATTTCGCAAACTCTTTTTTATCCCTTAGCTTTATCCATTCTAAGAGAAAAGAAAACAAAGTGGTCGACCAACCTCGAAATTTGGGCATCAAGTCCAATAGGGAGGGAAACCATTAAAAACTTCATGGAACAATAATAAAGGATAAATTATAAGGATTGAAAAATCATGATGTTTCTAGGGTTGACATAAACAATCAAGATGAGTGTTTCTATATAGGGAACCATCACAATGAAGGATCAATCATGTTTAATGATATAGATAGTAATCATAACAAAGTATGACAAATCCAACAAGAAGAGTATAATAAGGTCAAGAGCATAGAATGGAGGGTATGTAATCTCATTTCATATCATTGTGAAGTGGGATTTTTTGTAGTCTTAGGGTGGAAGGGTGAAGACATTTTGGAGCTTGAAAGTGGGAGGAGAGAGGGAGACAAACCACAAAGGCCTCCCTCATCATATGTTGGTGCCTGCTAAGCAATGAAATGACATTGAAATAGGCATCCATCAATTTGGGAAGCATTTTTCAAGGCAAGGAAGAGGTACAAAGAGCTTCAATGATTCTCAAATAATAGAGAGTAATACCAAATCTTTTTGAACCAACCATCGCATACTTGTCTATGAGTAAGTTCAATATTGGCAAAGCTCTAGTGATGAGAGCCATGAAGGATGGAGGTGGAAAATCTCTAGTGATGAGAGCCATGAAGGATGGAGGTGGAAAATCTCTAGTGATGAGAGCCATGAAGGATGGAGGTGGAAAAAAAGGGTCAAGATGTATTGATGATGATCCATAATGTATTTGCAGAAAAAAATGAATACAGGTTATTATCAAAATATGTTTAAAACAGAATAACATATATACAGTCAAACTGGTTTCTATTCAATAAGGAAATAAGTTGAAACTGTAAAATGCAGTGGAAACAAGCTTGCTAGAATGGTGGCAGCTTATCTTTGAGAAGAGATGTGACAGTTGCGCTCATTCGCAAGAAGATCCTTACAATGAGGCTATGAAGGAATTTTTACAATAAACAGGAATGCCAAAAACCTTAGACATCCAAAAAACCAAACCCTAGGAGATGAAGCGCCAAAATTCATGTGGGCCCCGTTTGGGTAAGTTAGTACATCAACTTCCCGGGGTCGTAACTTTTGCATACGATCTTCGTTTTAGGCACAAGATAGCCCATTGGAAATGTCTATCCGAGGACTACACATTTTGTTGTTATCTATCAAAGGTTATTATGATTGTGGCGAACCCTAAAAAACGTTGTTTAGGGCCTCAAAACGTCCCTGCAAGTCACGGACCTGAAAACTAGGGAAAAAACTGCAAACTGGAAAATTGCCAACATGAGCCAGTTGGAATAGGTGGGAGGCCACCAATATCCATATGGATCAATCCTCCCCACTTAGGAATCAATGGTATCCATTGCGTTGAGTTCCCCCATCAGATGAGGAAATTTATGTTGAATTTGGCCCCGGGTGAGCCACTTTCCTTGGTGCAGGAGCTTCCATGCTTTGACAACTCGATAAAGCTGGATCCTTTGCTGGGGAGTTCCCTTGATCTGTTTTTTCACAATCTGATCATTGGATTCATGTTGTATGTAGTTAGGGTTGAGCTCTGTTGGTGCTAGTTGTTCTTCTATCTCTGAGGTATCCAATAATGGTGGGGAACACAGTCGAAGGATATCCACGTTGAACACTGGGTGTAAGCCAAGGAAAGGAGGAATGTTGAGCTCAAAAGCATTATCACCCATAGCCTTGGTGATGGTGTACAGACCATAACGGAGTGGGCGAAGCTTCCGATGGGGTCTTGTAAGGCGTTCTTTCTACAACTGCAACCAAACTTTGTCGCCCACCTGAAACTTATGTGGCACCCGGTGTTGATCATGGCACTACTTGTACTTGTCATTGGACTTTTCTAGGATATCCTAAACCTGTTGGCGGATGTGTTGGATCCTCTCAATGAATCGGGTGGCTTTTTCAACTTCAGTTGGAGCAGGAGATGAGTTGGTCGAGGTGACCGAAAGGGGTAGTGCAACATCTATGGGACCCAATGATTGGAATCCCAACCCCACCTGAAAGGGGTTGTGGTCGGTTGAGCTATGCAGGGCTCGGTTGCAGCTATGTTGAACATAGGGGAGACTCTCATCCCATGTGAGAGGGTGCTTGGAATTATACATGCGCAAGATATGCACGATCATTCGATTTACGACCTCAGTTTGGCCAACTGTCTAGGGGCCGAAGGTCATGGATTTTGTGAGCTTGGTGTCCAGCAGTGACCACAGGATTAACTAGAATGTGTTGAGAAATCTAATGTCCCGATATGAGACAATGGTTTGTGGGATTCCAAAATGTACCCAGACTTGTTCAAAGAAGAGCTTGGCAGTGGCCTCTATTATGATGCTCTTCTTGTAGGTGACCAGAATCGCCATCTTAGAAAAGTGATCCACAACCACAAAAACACATCCATTTCCCCTCTTGATGGATAGGAGGCCCGACATGTAGTCCATTGAGATGGATTCCCATGGCCTGTCAGGAGTAGGCAGAGGGGTGTATGGGGCCTATTTCTAAGTGGTTGGTTTGGCAATCATGCAAGCAGTGCAGGACCTGATATACTTGTTGACCTCTTGCCCAAGTTTCAGCCATTAGAAATGTTTCTGCAGCATTGCCACTATGTGTCCTGCCACCCAACTGTAGTGGGCTTCCCAAATCATTTTTGCTCGCTCACTTGATGGAACACAGATATGGCCTAGACAGCACAGCAGTTTGTCCTGAAGATGGAAATCAGCGACAACTGTGTTTGTGCCCAACAATTGGTAGGTGGTTGCGAAGTTCGGGTCTGTCTCGTAGAGTTGGGGACATCCAGAGGTCTCATAGTCCCAAAATTCTAGCACCGTGGTGAGTGTCGCGACTGGCGGTCTGGTAAAGCAATCAGCAACGCGGTTGGTGCTTCTCATTTTATACTTGATGTTAAGGTGGAATTGTTGCAAGTACATGGACCACTTATGATGGTGGTCATTCTGCAATTTTCCTTGTGTCTGCATGAACTGCAGTGGCTTATGATCAATGTGGATGATTGTCTTCTTCCCAAGAATGTAATGTCTCCACTGGTGGAAGGCTTGCACAATGGAGTACATTTATTTGTCGTAAGTAGGGTACTTATGGACAACATCTGATAGTGTCTCACTATGATAGGCCATGGGGTGGTTGTGTTGAGTGAGAATGGTGCCCACAACATAGTTTGAATCATCTGTCTCGATCTAAAAGGGATGATGTAGGTCTGGTAGTGATAGTATTAGGGTTGAGCACAAGCACTGCTTCAAATCATCGAACGCTTGTTGTTGGGACCGACCCCACACAATTTTCTCCTTACCACCACCCCTAGTTACTTGGTTGAGGGCCCATGCAATATGGGAGAATCCCAACATGAACCTACGGTAGAAATTGGCAAGGCCTAGGAAGCCCTGAATCTCAGTGAGTGTGTTTGGGGTTGACCAGTCACAAATGACTTGGATTTTGGTTGGATCCACATGTGCACCATGTTGATCAACGATGTAGCCCAGGTAAAGAACCTGGTCCATGCCGAAGGAGTATTTTTCCAAGTTGGCGTAGAGCTGGTGTTGTCCCAGGGTGTGTTGAACCTGCTGAATATGTTTCAATTGTTCTACCCAAGTCTTGTTGTAAATGAGGATGTCATCCAGATACACCACTAAAAAGGTATCGGTGAATGGTCGCGGGATATTGTCCATCATCCTTATGAAAGTGGTTGGAGCATTTGTCAAACCAAAGGGCATGACCAACCATTCAAAAAGACCTTCCTTTGACTTGAAGGCAGTCTTCCATACATATTTTTGTTCTATCGGGACCTGGTGGTAGCCAGAATTCTTATCAATCTTACTAAAGTATTTGGCCCCCGTGTGATGATCAAGGAGCTCGTTATCGGTTTATGACTGTGATTTTATTCAAGGCCCCGTAATCAATGCAGAGTATCGGTTTCTGACATTGATTTTATTCAAGGTCCCGTAATCAATGCAGAGTCGCCAGATTCCATATTTCTTTTGTACCAGCACGATTGGGCTATCGCAAGGTCATGAGTTGGGACGGATGTGCCCCTTCTAGAGCATTTCTTGGATCTACCGCTTGATCTCCTCATTCTCTAACAGAGAGCGACGGTAGACTGGCCCATTGGGCAGTGGTGCGTCGGGGGTTAGATCAATGGGGTGCTTGACCTGACAGTGTAGAGGTACCCAGGTAGGTGAGGAGAAGATATTTGAGTATTCTTCCATAACCTTATCCACTTGCTTTTGCTATGTGGAGAGGTCGGTCGCAGAGACCCTGGATGTGGTTGTGATCTTTTGTTCATTCTGAGAGTGAATCACAAAGAAAAAAAACTTCCATGTCTGAGAGATGACCTTTATGCATTGCTTGGCAGAGATCAAGGAAATAGCATTGGGTGGGACTGCATCGGGTATCCTGTACAATTTCTTGTTCAAAGTAATAATAACATTGCGAGGCCTAGACTCATATATAGCATGATGTTTCCATAAAGAACATTACAAACTTCGAGAGGGGAAACATCACACAATACCTTGTCTTTAAAGGGCTTGATGTCGTATGACAGGCGGCATTGTTGGCTGACGCGGATGTCGCTTCCTTGGCGGAGGCATCCGATGGTGTAGGGTTGCGGGTGCGACGTTGTCGGTAGGGCGAGTTTCTTGAAAACCTCTGTTGAGATGAGGTTCTTCTGGCTACGGCTATCAACGATGAAGTGCAACGGGTTACCCTTCACCCACATCTGTGAATGAAAAAGGTGCTCTCCTTCCTCTGGCTTGTCTGGTTCATCAGGCTGGATCTTGGTGGTAGCAATGGTAGCACTAGGCTCTACGTTTATGATCTATCTCCCTCTTTATGGTTCTAACTCAGCATTGAAACTCACATCTGATTCGGAGGCTTTCACCTCAGCCACTAGTGACTGCTTCGAGTGGAAATCAACAGTGTTATGCCAAGGGATCTTATGGAAGTCGCGCCACTTCCCAGTATCTTTCGTTGCCTTTTTGGTGTCCTTCTTTTCTTCCAGCCTAGACTAGTTGTCCTGAGGATGTCCATCTTTTCTCTGTCATTTGTTCTGTGGGTTGGGGCCGCCCTTTCCTAGCTTTTGTTGTGAGGGGTTCCCAGGCCCAAATTGTTGCGTCTTTTGTTTGAGCTTCTGCTCGATTTTGATGGCATATCGGTAGGTCGCGCCCAAGGATTAGATGTCCAGAAACTCCATTTCGGCATGGATGTATCTATGCAGACTACCACGATACTTGAGCACCAGATGTCGCTCAGAATCTTTGATACCCATCTTAGTGCGCAATTTATGGAAGATATTTGTGAACTCGAGCATCGCTTGGTCTCTTTCCTGCCGCAACGTGGTCCATTTTTTGTACAGGTCATCATAAATTCCAACAGGGTAGTATTGCTCCTTAATAGCATCCCTAAAGGACTCCCAGGTGACTGCGACTGTAAATAATGAGGGATCCTCTGTTTCATTTTTCTCACAGAAAGTTTCTCACCAATATTTGACATGGGGGCGGCTTTGAGGAGTGAAAAAGTAATCTTTTATCTATTCGAGAAGCTATGGATAGAGAAATACCCTTCTAGCAGATTCAACCATTTGTCTACCACATCTGCGTCTATCTGACCTTCAAATATAGGAATATCGAATTTGATTTGTACCTTGAAGGAGGTGGCACCTTCATTTGAGGAAGATGTATCGCATGTTGGTAATCGTCGAAGGATTTGCGCAAAACTATCCATCATATCGTTCCTTTGTTGCGTGAGGGCTTCCTCGAGAAACATTTTGAAGGGATCTCCTGTCTTGTCATCTTTCTTTTCTTCTACCATGAGAGGTTATTTGGGCGCGCGAGAGATTTTTTCCTCAATAGAAACAAGTTGAAGACCCAATTATTTGTACCATGACCTCGTTGGGGACATGCATTAAGAACGACAAGGAGCAGACCACTCTGATACCATTGATCTAGAATATATTTGCAGAATGAAATGAATACGGATTATTATCAAAAGATGCTTAACACAGAATAATATATATACAGTAAAATTGGTTTCTATTCAATAAGGAAATAAGTTGAAACTGTAAAATGCAGCAGAAACAAGCTTGTTAGAATGGTGGCAGCGTATCTCTGAGAAGAGATGTGACGGATGCGTTCATTCGAAAGAAGATGATTACAATGAAGCTCTGAAGGCCTTTTCACAATAAACAGGAATTTCAAAAACCCTAGACATCCAAAAAACCTAACCCTAGGAGATGAAGCGCCAAAAGTCATGTGGGTCCCGTTTGGGTAAGTTAGTACATCAACTTCTCGGGGTCATAACTTTTGCATACGATCTTCGTTTTAGGCGGACAATATCCCGTTGGAAAAGTCATTTTGATGATATCCCGTTGGAAAGGTCATTTTGACTGTGGCGAGCCCTTAAAAACGTTGTTTAGGGCCTCAAAACTGCCCCGCAAGTCAGGGACCCGAAAACTAGGGAAAAAACAGTCAAACTGAAAAACTGCCAACATGAGCTAGTTGGAATAGGTGGGAGGCCACCGACATCCATCTGGATCAAATGAAATCCATGGAGGGTGGAGTGGAGTTTCCCAATTTCTCATAAAGACATTCCAAAGTTATTCAAGATATGCATTTGCAACAAAGAGACACAGCATTGTCTTTGATAACAATTTAAGGCAATTCTAAAACACAATTAAGTATATGGAAGGAATATCACAAGATAGTGCATCAATGCAAGAAAATAAGCATGCAATAACATAAGATAATTTGATTATAAAACATCTTTGGCAAACCCCTTTGAAGCTCTAGACACTTAAAAGGATTACATAAATTATTGATCAATCATCAAATATTAAGGGGCATACTAGAACTCGTCAATAATGATATTGAAAGGATGGTCAATGCCAACAAGGAGGATGACATGATGGAAATATTTAATAAGATAGATGTGATCATGATCAAGTATGAAAGAGCTAGCGAGCAGAGATTAATAAGGTTAGAATGAAATGGTAGGTTTGCAATCTCATTAATTGTCATTGTGAAGTCAAAGTACTTATCTTTGGATGGGAAGGGTTGGGTGATTTGGGAGCTTGAGAGTGAATCAAATAAAGGAGATGATCTGCAAGATTTTCCTAAGCATGTAGCACCATCTATTATACTATAGATTGGTGGGTGGTATGCAACAATCTAAGTAGTGATTTTCAAGACATATGAAGTGTTTCAACAATTCCCAATTCATTTTAGAGAAATGAGAACCACAGAAGGTGGAAGGGCAGACCAATCAACAACTTAGGAAATGCAATTCGTTTTATTCAATATATGCATTTATAACAAATACTCGCATCAATGGATCCCTTGATAATTCAAAGGATTTCTAAAATACAACACTAAGGAATATGGAAGCAATATTGTGCACTGCTAATCTTGTGGAATACTTGCATCTCTTTCGACCCTTTAGTGAAGTTATTTTTTTTTTAATCTTTTGAGATTCTCCAATCGTATTTATAAGCTATGGATTTCTTTCCTTGATCTCAATGCTTTGCATAGTATCTCCATAAATTGATATTCTATTCTATCATGATATTATCATGAAATTTTAAGGGATCGATATATGTTGGGCAAGATTCGATCTTATGTTTAGCACGTGGAAAGATTACTCGAGTTAATTTCATCTTCTCCTCCACGGCCATCAAAACTCATACTAGAATGATATTTATTTGTGTTTCGATACTCCATAAGACTTCCACTTGTCGATTTCTTAACTTAGTCTCAAGCCCATTTTAAGTTGATTCTTCTTACTACCCGCACTATTTGTCAGAATCCCCTGAATATTAATCATTTTCATAACTCTCAAGCTTGAAAAGGTGGCAAAACATGTATTTGTCACTTTTCCACTCGTCATATTTTCGAATTTTTGGTGTCTAATGTGATTTTAATCCTTGGAATTATGGTATTGCAAAATTATTGTAAATATTTAATCTATGAGAAAATGGAGAGTAGGAGGTGAATAAGAACAACCATCCAACCTATCTTTTAATACAAAATCATCAATCCCTGGAATTAGTCATCGAGTTATAACTCTATGAATGGTTTGTTTGTGATAAATCCATTTATTTCTATTAAGATGGAAGACAGAAACAATGGACAGAGATGCAGCCACTTCAACCAGGGACAGAGAGCCTATCATGGTTGGTAGTAGTTTGGTCGTCCGCGTTCTGTTCTCTGCCTCATCTCTTTACATTCTTCATTTGCTCGTAGCCTGTCATTGCCGAAATCGACGCCCTCTGTTAGGGTTTCTGCATTGTTGCCATCCGTTAGAGTTTCTAACATGGAGATTCATGAATTGTTGCCTTGAAACGCTCGTCATTTACCTTGTGGAAGGATTTTGCAATTTCCTTGTTGTCCCAGACCCGTTGCTCTAAAGCATTGCGAGCACACCCAACAGTCATTCTATAACCAGATATAGTTGTTATAGGATTCTACGCGCATCGACTACTAGAAATATGCAGTATTACTGAGCACTCAAATCCTACAACTCAACACAAAGTTCGCCCATTAAAGATTTCCAAAATCCAGGGACTACAGAGCCATCTCCATGCATATTTTCTAGACTTCTCAGGAATACAGAGCCAGGTTTAATTTATCAGCACAGAGTATCCGCAAAGAAGACAACGATTAAAGTGTTGTAGCTCTGAAATCCTCATATTTTTCAGTCGAAAATCCTTGAAACCCTAGCATTTCACAAGATAATTACTCCTTCACATCTTCGCTACTATGCATGGCCCAACCAAAATGATATGACCGAACTTCTGAGGTGAACAATATTCGTTGCAGGCGATTGAACAATATTCCTAGGTTATCTAATGTTCGATTTCATCTGAATGTGGCAGTTTCTAGATGCAAATGAAGGGCTGATAAAACATAAAGTTCCATCGATATCAGTCGCCCTTCTTCTTATAAAGTACGTCACGATCCCAAGGAATTTGACTGTAGTAGTGTCTAACTGCATCTGGAAAACCCTCGTTTCCTCCCTGTTGTCGTTCTGCGTTCGTCAGTTTCAGGCACTCATTGGTATTCTTTTGATTTGACCTGAACGCCGTTCAGTGTGTATCCTTATGGTAATGTTCTTTACACTCTACTTTATCAGTCCACACAATGAACAGCATGTCTTCAATCGGTCAGAGCCAGTTTTGGTTTGGTAAAGCTCCATTGTGGCGTGATTTCATTATTGTTTGGTATCTACGCATTAAAGATTTCATTATTGTTTGGTATCTACTCATTAAACTTGGATTTTTAAGGGTCACTAGTGCAACTTGCCACATGACTTTTCGAAGAGACTTCTTTGAAGAACTAGATGAAAATGTTGGATGGTGCAATAAATAATAAAGAATAAGTTACAGGAATTGGCACCATCATGCTCAAATTACCAGGATTCCCAATTTTTTTTGTTGCATAATGGTCTCTATCTTCCCAAGTTACAAAGGAACTTGTTATCTCTTATGCACATTCAACGATAAGGCCATTCTATTCACATGTTTGATGGACAAGTTGAAATAAGGAGGTCTTCCGACAACATGGTCTTCATGACAAGATGGGAGGATAGCAAATTGTTAAGCTGAATGGAACATCTGCAAAGGGACGAAATTTTGCATACATTTCTCATCATGATAAAGGTACATTGTCTTATAGTTTCTTGTGGAATACTAGATTTTGGCACATCAACTATGAGTCTTTGTATGCTGAAGAAAATTGGTGTTTCTAGTCTTCCTACCATTCTAAGGAATTTGCGGCAATGTGAGGCTTGTATCCTTGGTAAACACAGTCAACATTATTTGTATGACTCCACCTCAAGAGCATGTAGAAAGCTAGAGTTGATATACTCTTATTTGTGTGGCCCCATGTCTATTCCATCTGCATTTGGTAATAAATATATCATGACTTTTATTGATGACTACATTGTAGTGTGTTGGGTTTACTTGTTGAAACATAAGTCTCAAACATTTGAAACATTTAAAAACTTTCATGTATGGATTGAAAACGAAACACAATCTAGCATTAGCTCTCTTTGTATTGATAATGGAAGGAATATACTTGTAATGAATTTGAATCCTATCTTTGTCAACATGGAATCAAACATCAAATCATTGTTCCATACAATCCTTAGCAGAATGGTGCATAGAAAGAATGAATGGGACAATCTTGAACATGGTACGTTCAATGCTATTTTTCAAGAATGTGAAGTTGATGTTTTGGATTGATGCAATTCTATGGGTAGTGCATGTGAAAAACAAGAGTCCATCTCATGCTCTTGGAAACAATACTCCTTATGAAATGTTGAATGGTTTCATTCCTTTGGTGAGGCATCTCATGGTTTTGTGTTCCACATACTATGCCTTAATTCCTAGGAGCAAAGAAACAAACTTAGTGCAAGGAGTTGAAAGTTCACCTTCTTGGGGTACTCAAAATACCACCAAGGCATAATGTCTTTACGATGAGGAAAACAAAAAGTTCATTCTTTCCAGAGATGTGATTTTTCTTGAATCCACTAAGAATTGTTGAATTTTTAATGTTGGCTCAAACACATGTAGTTTTTTTTCAATCTAGCATGAACTTGAACCATAAACAATGCAACAACACAATAGTTGCAGTAACCAAGATTACAAGAAGAATAACCATGCACAAGACACAAGAAGTTATCCTAGGAAAAACCTTCTCAAACAAGGGAAAAACCCATCAATCATTTTTTATAGAGTCAAGATAAGATCACCCTTACACCACAAACCCTAGCGCACACAAGAGGGTGCTCTATGACCAAGAAAGATAGTGCATAAGAAGAAGTGTGCACTAAATTTCAGACCTCCACAAAGCGTTATGTGAGAATGAGATATAATCAACAATGGGGATGTATCTCTCCTATAAATACATAACCTAACTCGTCATTATATGTGTCTATTGGCACAATAGGGATGAATTGTACAACTCAATAATATAATTAATCTTTTACAGGATATTAATTATCTTTACATGGTGGGGCCGATTGTACCCTTCACAATATAAAATTAGGGTTTCACAATAATCTTACTCTTAGACAATATAGCAAGGGATCTTYCACACATCCTCTAGTGCTCTACCACTAGGGACAAGTCCACATGTGCTCAACCATAGGGACGTCACTYTCAAAAGTTTAACTCAACTAAATTCATAGGAGTACGATCTGGAGATCCATATCAAGTCGACTCAATTAAGTCYATAGGAGTCYGACARGAGACCATCTCAAGTCATCTCAACTCAGTCCAGAGGAGCATGACAAGATACCACACACGTCATCTCAACTCAGTCCAGAGGAGTATGACTCACCCATCACATGGGCGTTCTCACAGAGCATCTCAACTCATTCCAAAGGAGTAYGATCTAGAGAATGTCTCATGAAGTTGCAATCATCAACACTCCCTCTCAGCTAGGGAGGCATTCTCCACCAGGCCAAGTCTCTGATGGAAGTAYTTGAACTTTGTCCTGGCAAGCGGTTTGGTGAAGACATCTACAACCTGCTCGTCTGTAGAAAGGTATTGCACGTGTATTTCTTTCCTCTGCACCATATCTCTAATGTAATGGTATTTGATCTCAATGTGTTTCGATCTATCATGAAACATGGGATTCTTTAAGAGCTTCACACAGCTCTGGTTATCGCAAGGGATAACAGTGGAATCCATCTCATGTCCAAATAATTCTACAATGAGCTTGTGAAGCCACACTGCTTCATGGACTGTCACACATAATGAAATGTACTTTGCTTCTACGGTACTCAAAGCCATAGAGGTTATTTTCCTATTGCACCATGAAACCATGGCAGGTCCCAAAGTAAAACAACGATCGAAGGTTCTCTTTCGGTCCACTGTGCTCCCTACCCAATATGCATCGGCATATCCCTACAATCTCATGTCTACATCAGAGGCATATCTCATCCCAGAACCAATTGTGCCTCGTCAATATCTCAACACATGCTTCGCTATTATCCAGTGTGTTTGTCTCGGTTGACTCATAAACTGACTGAGTACATTGACTGCATATCATATATCAGGTCTGGTGTTAACCAAATGCATCAATGATCCAATTAGTTGTCTGTAAAGATGTGGAAATCTCGCTTGAATTGGAAGAAGTTTCGCTTAGTTTCTTCAGATCCATCACCATCGGTGTAGGCATGGACTTGTAGTCTGTCATTCCGAATTTCTTCAATATCTCAACTATGTATTTCCCCTTACTCAGGATAATCTCATCAGTCCTCTGTCACACTTCTAGTCCCAAGAAGTAGTTCATCATACCAAGGTCCTTCATCTCGAATTCAGAAGCCAATGCAGGTTTTCATTCAATAATAAGACTTTATGTACTGGTGAGGAATAATTCATCAACATATAGGACCAAAATCAAACATTCGTCACCAATAGTGTTGTAGTATAGGTTGGGATCAGCAACACTCTTGTTGAAGCCCAAACTCATCAAGTATCCATCAATTTTCTCATACCAAGAACGAGGTGTTGGTTGTGGAGCTTGATTATCTTCCTGATTCAGAGGTCTTTGTTTTCAACCGTGTTTATACCCCATGAAGACTTTACACCCCGAAAAAATGTACACTCCTCCACGCGGGGGAGTGCAGAGGAGGGTTACCCCCTCTGCAGGGTCCGAGGGGATATTGTAATTTCATAGTAGATGTATATTCTAATTTCATAGTAAATATGGATCGTTCATTATAAGGTCGCAGATATTATGATAGAAGTTATGTTAGGGTTTTTTTCCTTAGAAGGAAACCCTCTTTTATGAGGGAAATGTATTGTGGCTATGTATCATTGTGAATATTGTATTATGAGTGAGGAGACTGTGAGAGAAGAAGAGGAAGTTACAGCGGGTGTGTTGTAGGTTGTATCCCTTCATTTGTTGGATAATAATAAAATAAGTACCTGGCAATTTCTCTGGTGGACGTATCCCACACTGGGTGAACCACATATATATGTGTCTCTATTGTATTGTGTATCTTATGTGTTTTATTTCCGCATTTGTTTTATTTTATTGCTCTGCGATCCTGTTTTTCTAACACGAGGTCCCTGCTTTAGTCCATACGAGGCTTTCTTCAACCTGCAGACATGAGACTCTTTCTCATGTATCATGAATCGATCTGGTTGCTCGATGTAAAATTCTTCCTCAATTTCTCCATTGGAAAAGGTTGTCTTCACATCCATCTGATGTAGTCTCCAACCCATGGATGCGAAAAGGGAAATAATCGTACAGATGGAAGTGTATCAGGAAACAAGAGCAAATGTCTCCTCATAATCTATTCCCTCCACCTAAGAGAATCCTCTAGCCACAAATCTCTCTTTGTACTTATCAACACTTACATCAGCTGCATGTTTGATCTTATAGATCCACTTGGAAGTCACTACAGACTTCCATTTCGATCTCGGAACAATATCCCACGCATCATTCTTCATGATGGACTGATACTTTTCGGTCATGGCATCTTTCCAAACATGTTGACTTGTTTCTTCTCCATGACAAGAAGGCTCGGTATCAATGATGTGGCTCATGGCTTAAACATAGTTCAAAAATCTATGTGGTCTCTTGCTCTCTCAGAATGTACCACGAGGAGTTGCATGTCCCTCTGCCTCCTGCAGATTCTGTCTATCTCATGCATGCCTCTTCTGACCTACTGCAATGTCTTTGAGAACATCAACTGGAGTTATGGGATCAATTGGATCAACCGGATCAATAACTATATCCCTCTGAATTGTTGAAGGGGGAGAAGGTATTATCTCTTCTTTATTCTTGTTGTCAATCTCCATATGAGATTCCCTGGATCTTCGAAAGGTTATCTCTTCCTCAAATGTGACATCTTTGCTAACCTCTATTTGTCTCTGACCAGGGATGTAGATCTGGTATTCCTTCGAAGATTCATTGTACCCCACAAATGTACCCTTTATGCCTGAAGGGTCTAGCTTGGTCCTCTTTTCCTTTGGTACATGAAAGTATACTAGACACCCAAATATCCTGAAGTGTCCAACCTCAGGCTTCACTCTGGTGAAAGCTTCTTTGGAAGCCATGTTCTTCAAAATCTTATGAGGAATCCTCTTTTGAACGTACATTTCTTTCATGGATGCCTCTGCCCACAGAATCATAACTATATTTTGATCGTGTATCATCATTTTGGTTTCCTCAACAATGGATATGTTCTTCCTCTCTGCAACCCCATTCTGTTCAGGATTATAAGGAACAGTGTACTCCCTCCTGATCCCTACCTCAATACTGAAATCATTGAAATCCATGGAGGTGTACTCTCCTTCATTATCTGATCTCAACACCTTGATTTTCCTCTTGGTCAGGTTCTCAACCTGAGCTTTAAACTCTTGAAATCTCACAAGGAATCCATCATTAGTCTTCAAGAAGAAAATCCACATCTTTCGAGATTGATCATCGATGAAGAGCACATAGTACAAATATTTTTTCAAGGAAGCAACAGTCATGGGTCCACAAACATCTGTATGTATCAATTCCAAGATCCCCTTGGATCTATTGTCACTGCTCGAAAAGGACCCCTTGACATTCTTGCCAAGAGCACAACCTTTGTAAATGCCATCATGTTCGATATGTATCTCTGGAAGGCATGTCACCATCTTCCCCAAAGCGGGAAGGGATCTATAATGTAAATGAGCAAGTCTCCTATGTTATAGCTCGCTCAAGATGATAGTATCATGTAACAAGTCCTAGACTGCTAGGACAGTCAATCTGTACAATTTTTTTTCTCGAACAATAATCACCCGAGAAGAATCCATGCATGAGTTCTTGTGCCATGGAATAACTTTTCCTTCGGAGAAAGTAACCTTGTATCCTTTATCCTCTAAGGCAGAAACAGAGACAAGGTTCCTTTTCATCCTAGGTACATATAGTACCTCACTTAATTGAAGAGGTATGTCAAAATCTAGTTGGAAAGAAGAAGTTCCAACTCCTTTCACAGTATATCTCACATTATCACCAAGTACAACATGCAAACAAGACTCTTTCTCTACAAGATCTGTAAGAAGTTCTCTATATCCAGTCATGTGTCTAGAAGCACCATAGTCAATCAACCAAATATCACTATCAGTAGGAACGGTACCTGAGAGTGTTGAAATGAAAAAGAATGCTTTGTATTTTATGTCTTCATCTCTCTGAGGTGGTTATGAATCAAACATCTGTAGTGGATGCATGTTGTCTTCCTCTCTTCCTGGTAGGACAATCTCTCGCAATGTGTCCATACTTGTCACATCTAAAACATTGAATCTTTGAAATGTATTTTCTATGTTCATGACCTGGAGTTGTTGAATTTTTCTTGTCTTGTTATTTGAGATGAAGTTGCTTAACCCGTCAAGCCTATCTTCCACCAAATTTTTGTTCCTCATGGCTTGCATATTCTTCGCAAACCCTAACGGCTAGGCTTGAAACCCCATCTTCAAACCTAACGGCTAGGCTTGAAACCCCATCTTCAAACCTAACAGCTAGGCTAGGCTAGAAAACCTAGGTTTTGTTGGACTTATGACTGCCAAAAATAATCCTTGGAGAGTCAAAAAAACCCCAGTGAGCTACAAAATTCCTCAATGACCTGCAGAAACCCTAGAGGCTGAAATCTGCATAAACCCTAGAAACCCTAGGGCCGAAAATCAAAAATTCTTCAATTTTTTATCTGAGGGTTGCAATTGGTGTGCTAGACAAGGTTGTACCTTCCTGTGCACAAATTAGGCCCAAACTTCAAGGGGAAAGTGTTAAAGCTAGCTTGACAAGGAAAATGGAAGGGGTCGTTTTTGCAGTTGCAGCAAGAAGGTGATGGCTAGTTTGAAACGTGTTGGAGTAGCTTGTGCAATGGCTCTTCAGGAACACTACTCTGATACCATGTTGGATTTTTAATGTTGGCTCAAACACATGTAGTTTCTTTTCAATTTAGCATGAACTTGAACCATAAACAATGCAGCAACATAATAGTTGCAGTAACCAAGATCACAAGAAGAATAATCATGCACAAGACACAAGAATCTATCCTAGGAAAACCCTTCTCAAACAAGGGAAAAACCCAGCAATCCTTTGCTATAGAGTCAAGAGAAGATCACCCTTACACCACAAACCCTAGCACACACAAGACGGTGCTCTATGACCAAGAAAGCTAGTGCATAAGAAGAAGTGCGCACTAAATTTCAAACCTCCACAAAGTGTTCTGTGAGAATGAGATATAATCCACAATGGGGATGTATCTCTCCTATAAATACATAACCTAACTCATCAATAGATGTGTCCATTGGAACAATAGGGCCGACTTGTACAAATCAATAATATAATTAAGCATTTACATTGTATTAATTATCTTTACATGGTGGGGCCGACGTGTACCCTTCACAATATAAATTAGGGTTTCACAATAATCTTACTCTTAGACAATATAGAACGGGATCTCCCACACATCCTCTAGTGCTCTTCCACTAGGGATAAGTCCACGTGTGCTCAAACATAGGGACGTCACTCTTCACAGATTAACTCAACTAAATCCATAGGAGTATGATCTGGAGAGCCATCTCAAGTCGACTCAACTAATTCCATAGGATTCCGATAGGAGACCATCTCAAGTCATCTCAACTTAGTCCAGAGTAGAACAACAAGAGACCACACACGTCATCTCCACTTAGTCCAAAGGAGTATGACTCACCCATCACATGGACGTTCTCACAGATCATCTCAACTCAGTCCAGAGGAATACGATCTGGAAAATGTCTCATGAAGCTGCAATCATCAACAAGAATGACAAGACTATTGAGTGGCAGCTTGATCATAAGGATAGATTCACCCATGTAAATACATATCATGAGTTTGATGATGACTTTCCACATATTGAAGGGCAGATCCTTATCTTGGATCAATATCTAGAATCTCCTTTTGAAGTGTCATCTCCCCCTCATGAAGAATATCTAGCCACTTCATCAAAACAGGGAGTTCAATTAGACGAAGTGATTGGGAGGATTGAAAGGTTGTACCTTGATGGGAATGTAGCACCATCTCAATTAGTGGAGAAACTTGGACCATCACAGAAAGATCCACCAAATTGGATCATAAAGACACTTGAAAGTGTTCATCCTTATGAAGTTGGAAAGACAAGAACCAGAAGTTCTACAAGACAAGATGGAGGTGATGTAGATAATTTAGATTTGGGTGATGTAAATGATATGGATGTTTCATTTGATTGTGAATTGAATTTATTTACTAACATTGGACCAACTTCCTTTAAAGAAAATGCTTCTCATGATGAGTGGAAAGAAGCCATGCAAGAGTATGATGCTCTCATCAAGATTGGGACATAGAAGCTAGTGGATCCTCCATTTCGAACCAAACCAATTGGCTATAGGTGGGTCTACAAGAAAAAGTACAAGTAAGGTGGCTCATTTGACAAGAATAAGGTGAGGCTTGTGGGAAAATAATATGCACATAGAGAAGGCATAGACTATGAGGATACGTTTTCCTTGACAACAAAAAGGGCTACCATTGGTGCATTGTTGGCTTTGGCTGCACATAACAGGTGGAAGATTCATCACATGGATGTGAAGATAGCCTTCTTGAATGGAGACTTGAAGGAGAATGGTGTTATGATGAAAATATATCTATGGCTATGGGAAAACCACAACAGATGGAATGACACCCAGAAATCAACTTTGATCTCAAGTATGTCATATAAATGAAATGCTAACAAGACAAGGTTAGAATCCTACCTCGTCCGGGCGTTCGAAGAAGACCATCATTGAGCACGTGACCCAAAGCTTTATACCTACAACTTGTCCTCAACAACCAAGATACGCAAGCATATGGTGATAATATATAATGTCACCATATAAATTAGCATAATCCATTAACATACATGACAAATACACCCATGTAAATTAATTCAAATATTTTCAAGATATCAATTGGACAAGAAAATAGTATTTCTATTAAAGTAATCAACAAAAGTACATAGGTGACAAACTTTTGTAACGGCACATATCGGAATCGAGAAACTAAGTCCCTCCAACTGGGCCTCCACCACTTCAATCCTCTACAAAGGAAAGATCACATGTAGGAGTCAATGATATTCTCCATCACAAAGTAGGAAGAACTTGGGGGTTGAACACAAGGAGTTCAGACTTTGAAGGACAAAGGGATGTAGACTCAATATGAAGTGAAATTTCTCCAGAGTGTCTTTTCTCTCAGATTTGAATTGTTGATTAGGCTTGGATATGGCTCAATTTATAGCGTCCAAATGGAACTGAAGGGTTGAGTCAGAGCGTTTCCAGAAGATGGAAGGTCAAGGACCATGGATCTTGTGACATCGCATGGAAACCCGACAAAAATTTTAATTTTTGAGCACCAAACTCGATGTACACGGGTTGTAGTGGAGAAACCTGCGTATACGCTTGTTGTACAATTGATAGGAAGCGTATATGTACAAAAATGTGTATTTTTGGCTCTGGAGTGAAAAAAGAGAGGACTTCAAGTCTGCAAAGGGAAATGGAAGGTCATCCAAGCAAGATGCATAGAGTGAGACAAAAAAAAATTGTAACATATGCCCCCTAATGTGTGAGGTCAGAGGAGTATCTGTGATGGTCGAAATATATTGTAATTCCCAAAAGTGGAGTAATGAAGACTCGGTTGGAAGTACTAGTTAATCATGAGAATATTTCAATCCATAATGACTTTGTACACATGGCTGCCAATCTGAATTACACTACAGATCCATGTGGATATATATCAAATAGTTGTTCATGGCCATGAATAGGTAATACAAAGTGGACATACGCCATAGGATGTCATAGTCAAGAACAGGACACAATGGAGTCCAGTCTCAAAATCAACTGAAGATATTTGTATACAATGGAGTACAATCTAATCTTCCATGATCACCGAATACATATAGGTATTGGTCCAATGAAAGACAGTAGGAGATATGGGATGTTGCTACTGTAAGCTGGAGGTCTTCTACACTATCCGTCGAAGGTGCAAGTCTGCATCATGTGAATAGAGGAGTTGAGGTCGAACATAATGAGACTTTGTTTGATTACCGGTCATTAAGGTATATCGTTAACAAACATGAGACAACCCACCAATAAATGAAGTTAGTGTCAAGGCACCGTGTACATTCCACAAGTGTGAATAAGAGTGTTGAGGTCGAACACTTGAAGAATCCATCGATTAGGAGACATTGATGTATTCCCAAATTTCGATGACAAGAGAACCTTCCAATTGAAAGCCTCTAGGTACTCATAGGACTCTAGGTCTCGTTTCCAGAATAGATGAGTTGAATTCAATGGAAGGAGACCCACTGAAAGGAGAGCATTAAATCATCTCTCATCATCCAGAACAAGGTACAAAACAATAGCTTGATGATTAGGAGGAGCTCGAACGAATAGGATGTTCATGAACCAACGACCATGTGTCTCTCGCATGCACCAGATGCAAGTAGTGCAGGGAAGAGACCCTTTGAATAGTAGCCAATAATGAAAACTACCAACAAAGGCGAGGAACCCAGCAATAGGGCTAATGGAATCCAAGACATTGCACAAATCCCAATTTGTGAATAGATTTCTTGTCATCGAATACAAGGGAAACCCCTAGTCAGCGACCAATGAAGAGATGTCATCTATTGGGTTCAAGGTTACCTACCAATGATGAAAGTAGGCCCAGGGTGCAAGGTAGGACAATAGCTTCATGTGATTCTGAGATACATTGAGTGTATGGCCGACATGCAAAGTCAAGAGTTCTGAGAAATGGTCAACACAAGCTTTAAACTTCCTTTGAACAAGATCATGAGACATATGGATAACTCAGGAAATCATATCAAATCTAATTTCAAGTATGTTATATAAATAAAATGCTAACAAGACAAGGCTAGAAACCCACCTCGTCCAGACATTCGAAGAATACCATCGTTGAGCACGCGACCCAAAGCTTTATACCTGCAACTTGTCCTCAACGACCAAGATACGCAAGAAGCATATGGTGATAATATATAATGTTAGCATATAAATTAGCATAATACATTAACATGGATGACAAATACGCCCATGGAAAGTAATCCAAATATTTGCAAGATATCAATTGGACAAGAAAAGAGTATTTCTATTAAAGTAATCAACAGAAGTACATAGGTGACAAGATTCCGTAATGGAACATATCGGAACCAGGAAACCAGGTACCTCTAGTTGGTCCTCCACCACTTCAATCCACCGCAAAGTCAAGCTCACATCTAGGATTCAATGAGATTCTCCATCACAAAGTAGGAAGATCTTGGGGGATGAATACAAGGAGTTCAGACTTTCAAGTACAAAGGGATGCAAACTCAATATGAAGTGAAATTTCTCCAGAGTGTCTTTGCTCTCAAAGTTGAATTGTTGATTAGGATTGGATATGGCTCAATTTATAGCCTCCAAATGGAACTGAAGGGTTGAGTCGGAGCATTTCCAGTCGATGGAAGGTCGAGGATCATGGATCTCATGACATGGCATGGAAACCCAACATAATTTTTAATTTTTGAGCACCAAGCCCGATGTATGTGGGTTGTAGTGGAGCAACCTGCATATACGCTTGTTTTATAGCTGATAGGGAGCGTATATGTACAAAAATGTGTATTTTTGGCTCTAGAGTGAACAAAAAGGGGACTTCAAGTCTGCAGAGGGAAATGGAAGGCCATCCAAGCACGATGCATGGAGTGAGGAAAAACATTTTGTAACAAATGTCTACATGTCTCAACCAAAAAGATTTGTTTTGAAAGGTCAAGAACATAAGATATGCAAGATCATCAAGTCTTTGTATGGCCTAAAGCAAGCACATTGCACTTGGTATGAAAAGCTAACTAAGCATCTTTTGAAGATCAAATTCAAACATTTTAATATTGATGATGCAACTTTGTTTGTCAAAAAAGTTGGCAAAATTGTTGTATATCTTGTGGTCTATGTAGATGACCTTTTGATAATAGGGACCAATGAAGCATATATTGCATCCATAAAGAAATAATTGAAGAAGTGTTTTGAAATAACATACATGGGATATCTTCACTACTACTTGGGTATGGAAGTAACTTAGAATCCAAAGCATGTATTCATCTCCTAAAAGAAGTATATTGGAGAATTGTTGAACAAATTTGGCATGGTTGATTGTAATCTTATCTTTATTGGAACAAAATTTGAAGCTAACATCAAAAGAAGGGAATGAATTTGAGGATGCAATTAAATATGCATAGCTTGTGGAGAGTCTTATCTACTTTACTACTACCATACTAGACATTTCATTTGCAGTTGGGATCCTTTCAAGGTTCATGCAAAAACCTTGTGAAGGAAATCGGTGTGTTGCAAAGAGAGTTCTAAATTACTTGGAGAGAACTCAAGACTTGGGATTAAATACTCTAAGGCAGATGACTTCAAACTAGTTGGACATATAGATTTAGCCTTTGATGAGAATAAGGAGAATGGAGTATCTACTTCAAGATCCTCGTGAGTCTTGGATCAGTTGCTATCTCTTGGAGATCAAGCAAACAATGTGTTCCAACATATTCCACTACATAGGTAGAATATGTGATTGTTGCAGAGGAAACAAAGGAGATTGTGTGGCTCAGGAAGATACTAGAGGATTTGCAGGAGAAACACGTGAATGTTACTCCACTTTTGATTGATAACACTTATGCAATAAAGTTGGCCAAGAATACTAGATTTCATGATTAAACCAAGCAAATCAACACAAAGTACCATCTTATTTGACATCATGTAGAGGCCAAGTCCATTCAACTAATACATTGTTCCACAAGTGAGCGAATTACAAACATCTTCACCAAAGTGCTTAGAAGAGAAAAGTGAGTGAATTACAAACATCTTCACCAAAGTGCTTAGAAAAGAAAAGTGAGCAAATTACGAACACCCCTTCTAATTAAGGGGGGGAATGTCAGTTACCTAATCCTTGGGATTATGGTAATATTTAATGTAGGAGAAAATGAAGAGTCGTAGGTGAATAGTAACAACCATCTGGCCTATGGGAAGATGAAACCAAAGGTCACATGTTTGTATATATATATATTTCACTCATTTTAATACAAATCATCAATAGATGGAGTTACTCATCCCTAACATCTTTGAATATCTTCCTTTGAGCACAAGTGCTTTCTAGGTCGAAGGACATGTTAAGGCCTCAACAACTACCAAAGCATTTCTAATTTTAGGGACCCACTTTTTCTGAACTATTGAGTGCTTATGATATTATCTGAGGTCTTTATTTGAATGCATTTTGATCTATGTATTTTCTTTTCCACTATGCATGATCTCATTGTTAGAAAGTAATGGATGTGCTCATTTAACCATAGACAATATAGCAATATTGTCACCCAACCATAGGCCGAAGCCACCCCTGAGCACCTTAACCTTGACAGAGAATGATTTTGGAAGCAAACCAATAGCCAACCAAGGCTAATTCATAAATATAACCAAGACTGATCAGAAATTCCAACCATAACCAATAGAAAGTCTGAGCCTACACCAGGAAACCAGATTGCGGTAGATGTCGGTTGCAACTGCTCCCCAGACTTGCACACTAGCCCAGTTCCTGCAGTGCGCACTTCTTCCCAGCTGAAATTCTGAGCAGTGTGTATAAAATGAGGACTGGCTACTTGTATTTATATTGTTTCTCGAGTTATCTGGGCCGACTTCTCATTCTGGAGACTAAGTACTTAATATTAATTATTTCCTTGAGTTGACTTGTCTTCTAGGGTTATGTTCAATGCTTTAGGGTTACTTCTTGCTTCCCAGAATATTCTATTCTCATCAAGGTTACACGTGGAGATAAATACTTCTCGCATCTACCATAATATCAACACTCCCTCCTAGCTAGGGAGGTATTGAAGGCAATGGTATTGAGCACAAATATACCATTCAACTGGTAGCATCATCATAGTCGTATAGACTATCTCATGATTAGATCACGAGCACCATCATCACTATCAGTGTCATCTAACAACATAAACTGCATCATCTCTCGAAACTATACTCCATATGAGTAATCAGACATGATGTCGAATAATTCACTTACTCCAAGGAGTGATACAAAAACCATTCTTCTAATCTGGGCATATGTCCTAGAAGAATAAATGTCCTGGACCATTTTCCGTCTAGAGAATCTTTGTCCATCAGTACACTGATCATCCATCTAGTTGATAATTATTTTCAACACTATTGATAGTCTACAAGGCAATCAGAACAATGTCATTCAATAGAACACAACTGTGTCTATCCATAGTAGTACACAACTACCATCCAGCGGTACACTACCACACCAAGTAGCACACATCTACTTAATCAATGACACATAGTCACAACCAATGGAACACGTCCACCACAGTAGCATACATCTACTGTCCAGAGACATACAGTCTCCATAGAAATCATATCATCTGATATCAACCTGCACAGAAGAACAATATCATGATATAAATTGAATCATCTGGGTCATTCTTCCACTCACATCTGTGAGATCTAGAAGAGCATCTGCCATTAGAAAGTAAAACATCAGTCATGAGCTACTGGACTATTCTTCTCAAGCATAGAAGAATAATTGTCCTGATTTCTGAGCTTGGACCATTCACCTATCTGGGCCATTCCTCCGGCACTAAACAAAGTGCAACATGGAGAAAATGAGTCTACCCTAGGGAATGCATGTCCCTGATTGTTGAACCTGGACCATTCACTTATCTAGGCCATTCCTTCGGCACTAAACAAAGTGCATCCTTGAGAGAATGAATCTTCCCTAGGGAATGACTGTCTGGACCATTTCCTAAGGAAATGATTGTCCTACACCAACCTCCAAAACAAACCATTCTTTGAAACTACTCACAATCGTGAGCTTCAAATAAATGATTGTCTGGCAAGGCGGACCAGTCTTCTTGACCACTACTGAGAGTGACTTCCAAGAAGAAATATTGTCCTAGACCATTCCCCCACACTGCCACAAGGGGAATCGTTATCTATGGTACATCAGCAATCCATCGAACCATTTTTATTACGAAAATGACCATTCGATTTGGACCATTTTCCGAACTGGAAAATGTATGTCCGTCATAAATCTCAAACCACTTTCCGAACTGGAAAGGAACTGCTCATCCTAGACCATTTTTTGAACTGAAAAATAATTGTCCATAAATCAATAACACATCAGTGCTCCCTCCCAACCTAGGAGTCATCTCTTCCCTTTTCAATAAGGAATTTATCTCCACGATCTCTAGCGTGTTTCTTGAGTGCGCAAACTCTTTCATCTTGGACAGAGGCTTTACCAAAATATATGCTCATCTGTGGAGATGTATTGAAGAACCACTTCTCCTTTACAGAGAATGTAATGTTTGATCTCAATGTACTTCGGTCTTTCTAGAACACCGGTTTTATCTGAAGGCTTCATATAGCTCTGATCATTATAGTATATCATAATTAGATTCAGTTATTTTATTTCCTGCTAGCTCATAACATCGTGGCAAGGGTCAAACTGGAACATATCCAAGTGGCACTTCTTTTGTCATCACGAGAGTTTGTCATGGATTAGCAATCCATCATCGTGGACTTCTGAGTAACCATTCTTGTACAATATCTCTTTTATAGAAAGTTTTTCACCATGCTTCCGTTGTGCATTGGAGGCTCTACACTAAGTTGTTTGAATACATACAAGATCTTCTTCCATCTGCATACAAGAGTCTCTTTTTGGTATACCTCAAAATATTGAGGTTGCTCTACATACGCTTCTTTGTTCAATTACTCTGTTGAGGAGAACAATCCTTACATCCATCTGTTGTGAACTCCAACCCGTGGATATTGCAAGAGATATAATGGCTCAGGTATGTCTGGTTACTGGAACAAGCTATCGTCATAGTCTTCTCCCTCCATCTAGGAGAACCTTTAGTTCTGGATCTCGCAATGCTTCCATTCACAAGTCTTCCATACATTGTTCTTTATCACAACTTCTATTTCTTCTATTTGATTGCTTCTAGAGGGTTCAGACCAAACTGGTAGTCTTGTGATTCTCAATATAATGACTGGTTTTTCTGGATTTTCTCTCTCTTGGATTCTTCTTCTTGTTTCTCTTTATCTCTTGGGTCCATGGAGTTTTCTATATATTCCATGCCCTGAAGATTCTGACTTATTCCTTTTATCATAGGATCATGGACGTGAATGGACAACCAGGGATACTTTAAGGCTTCTTTTCGAAGAAAACTTCTTCTAAAGTCAAACTAAACACATGTTGCTTTTCATGGCTACTACCATTGATGGGAACATGGATAGATACTTCATAATCCTCAATGGATCATATTATTTAGGATTAGCTCCCTCCTAATCCTTGTATTCATGCATGAATGTATGCTCTTCTTTTGGAATTATATAATCGGCTCCCTCCATATAAGAGAGTCCATGCTTTCGTCTGCATCTTTATTGCCTTCTACAAAGTGTCACAAGACTTTTTCTAATTTCCTCTTGAATGATGACTTCTTTCTGTTTTTACTTCTTCCAGGTTTCTTCAAGTTTGATTCTGATTTCGGCTTATCTTGCAGTTGTTACTTATGTTAATAACTTCCATATTAATTGTTACCAGGGGTTGTCGATGTACTTCATCCTTTCATGTGTATTGCCTGACTTGTAGTCATTGTGATAGCAATCCTTATCTTGTTGTTCTTCCATAGATATTGTTTCTTTTTGAACAACTTATCTTCTAAAAATATATATAGGCAAGATATGTACAGAAACTATGTAAACATGGTATGTACAAGAATTATGAAGAATATTGTTACCTTGTCTTAGAAGAAGAAGTTTGTTTTGTCCTACTTGGCCTTCTTTGAGGGTTCCCTTTCTTCGGCAACTGATGCTTCGTGTGTTTCCTTCATTTTCTTTAACTCGGGACAATGATTCTTGTAGTGACCATATTTTCGACAATTGCAGCATCGTATTTTTGACATATCTTTCTCTTGATTTGGTTTCTTCCTGGAGTCAAACTTCTTTTTATTCCTGAAATTCTTGAACCTTGTTGTGAAGGCTTGATCATCGTATTTCTTTTGGGGTTTCTCTTTTGCACTAATCCTTGATTCTTCTTGTGCACAGCAAATCCAAAGTTCTTCAAATGTGGGATACTCCTTCCTTATGTTCATAATTGCGACAAATGCATCCTATGTCTTAAGAAGACCATTGAGTACTATATTTACCAGTTCCTTCTCTTTTCCTTCTTCGAATTGTGGTTCCACGATCTTTCCTTTCACAATGTCCAACACTTTATTCTTGGCAAGGATGAGGTAAATCCTTGCCTTCCATGCTCTGAAGTTAGAAGCCCCTTCTAACTTATTTTTTGGCTTCATAGAGTAAGTCATAACTACTTTGACTTGGTCAACCCTTGATTTTGACCAAAAACCCAAACTTGACGTCTTAGCTTGCTGAGAGTACCAGGGGATGCGTCAGGCTAGGGAGCACTAGGCTATCCAGAAATTAGGTCAATCTCTTCACTTAAGGTGCATCGACAAGAGGGTTAGGGTTTCGTTGTTGCAGTAAAAACTGGTTGCAACTGCAACTATAACTGAGCAAATCCTCCCAATCTATCTTCCAGCAGTTAGACTGTCCGAAGATAGTGTGGGCCCATAACATGTTAGAAAGTAATGGATGTGCTCGTTTAACCATAGACAATAAAGCAATATTGTTACCCAACCATAGGCCAAAGCCAGCGTCGAGCACCTTAACCTTGACAGAGAATGATTCTAGAAGCAAACCAATAGCCAACCAAGGCAAATGCGTAAAGATAACCAAGACTTATCAGAAAGTCCAACCATAACCAACAGAAAGTCTGAGCCTACACCAGGAAATCAGATTGCAGCAGCTACTGCTCCCCAGACTTGTGCACTAGCCAAGTTCCTGCAGTGTGCACTTCTTCCGAGCTGAAATTATGAGCAGTGTGTATAAAATGAGGTATGGCTACTTGTATTTATATTGTTTCCTGAGCTGTCTGAGCCGACTTCTCATTCTGGAGACTAAGTACGTAATATTAATTATTTCCTTGAGCCGACTTGTCTTCTATGGTTATGTTCAATACTTTAGGGTTACTTCTTGCTTCCCAAAATATTATATTCTCGTCAAGGTTACATGTGGAGGTAAATACCTCTCGCAGCTACCATAATATCAACACTCATGAGCTACTTTCTCTTTCTTTCTTTTCAATTGATTCCTCCTTCACTTTTTACCTCTTAAATTTTGCCTTACTTTTCTAGATATTTTTGGCGAAGGACAAGCAATCTTTTGGAATTTTCCCTTCGGTGAGGTTGCTCAAAGGCTTCATTTTTCAAGTTTCTCTGATATAATCAAAGATTTTCCAAATTTCAATCTTTTGTTTTCCTCATATATGCTCTCGAATCTTTTATTGGAGTGATTTTCCATCCTACACTGATAGTCTTGTGGAATACTCTCGATAATCAATCTGTGCATCTCTTTTGACCCTTTAGTGAAGCCTTTTCAATTTTAATTTTTTTGGATTCTTGAACCGTATTTATAAGCTATGGATTTTGTTCGATGATCCCAATGCTTTGAAGAGTATTTCCATAAATTGATTTTCTATTATATCGTGATATTATCATGGGATTTTAAGACGTCGATATTTGACTTTATCCCGATCCCATCTAAATTTGTTCAATATTCGATCTTATGTTTAGCACAACTAGAGAAAAGATTACTCAAGTTAATTTCATCTTCCCCTCCAAAGCTATCAAAATTCGTTCTAGAATGTTATTTATTTGTTCTTTGGTACTACAGAAGACTTTTACTTGTCAATGTCTTAGCTTAGTTTCAATACCAAAAAGAAGCCCATTTTAAGTTGATACTTCTTACTACCCCTACTATTGTCATAATCGACTTGAACATTAATCATTTTCATCGCTATGATGCTTGCAAAGGGTGGAAAAACATGTATATGTCACTCTTCCACCGGTCCACATATTTTCGAACATTTGATGTTTAATACGATTTTAATGGGACCAATCATTCATCCCTTTCGATTTGACAAGGCCAATCATGCTCAATTTGTGCACAAGCCAAAAGATTTGTGGTACATTCACAGTTATTAGGACTTGGGTAATCATTTTTATGCAAAGAATTGTCCCATCCTTAGCATGTTTTTCCACTCAAACAACACAGATAGAGCTAGTTAGCTTAGTTGAGTACTTATCTAGTTTCGGTTGTCAATTATCTGCTTTGTTTCTCCCACGATTTCTTCATTGCATTCACCATGTGAGTTATATTCCTTTCTTGTTCGAATTATGCATTTCCTTACATGCATTTATTTTGTATTGTTCTTTCATGATTTTCTTAATGGAATTAGGAGATCAATAGACATTATCAAGTCATCATTATTAATTTTGTCTCTTCGATACTCCTAATTCCCAATTACCAGATAGTAGCTATATGCTTTACAATCTAGTTACTAATTTCCTTTTCGTTAAGTTCCCTTGCTCTCGATCTTTTGGTTTCATTTTGAATTTTCAATCAGAGCTAGATTATGAATTAGATTTTGTCAAACATCCATTTCAGTGTGTTTCTTTTGATTGCTAGCTTTCCACTTGTTACAGAAACGCATCATTTGAAATCAGGGTATTTTTCAATTCAGTTCTATAAATAAACGCATGTTTTTCTTCGTGATTTTCAATTTACTTGTAACACATGAATACAAAAATGGAGGAATTTGAAGTCAATTTGCACATTTAATGGCTTCTCATTTTAAGACTATGCCTCATATGTCCCATTTTAAGAAAATATTTCACGATCGTCTATATGTATGTCTCCCAAAAAGAAGACTCCAAAGCCTCAAAGGAAAGAAAAGGAGGGCAGTGACATGTGTAGGAGACGACCCACATAACCTTGAAATCTAGTTCATTCAAACACTTCAAGTCATCTAGGACTAACCATTTTTCGAGATTGGTCCTACTTACTCCAAATTTTCAAGGATGAGAGATACCCCCTCTGCTTGTCATGGTTGACCCCACGGATGACAAAGAGAAGGATGAGGAAAATTACCCTAACATCAAGAAATCACGCTTACATAATGCAACGGCAAAACCTACTATACTGTCATGTGCAGAAATAATTCATTGGACCATCAAACATGTCAAATTGGATGAAAGAACAGTTGTAAATCAAAGAAGACAATGTATAGCCTCGTTTCAGTGCAGTGAACTCCAAAGATACTATAAATTCATTGAATGTGAGATCCATGTGACCTCTAAATGGGAAGTAAGGTTCAAGAGGGATTGTACCCAAGTCTTAGAGAAATAGTGGATTGAAGGAAAACAATTCAAGTCAAGAGGCATAGACATTTATCCATCTACCAACCTGAGGGAATCATACATATAAGTTGTAGCTTTCATTAGCAGATTGTATGGAGAAAAAAGAGACTCAACATTTTAAAGTCTATCTTCTACCATTGTTACATGCGATTGTGAAGAAAGAAATAGTGTTTCAATGCATTGATGTTTTGTCTCATAAATTGGTGAAGGCTGTATTGAAGTCAAGTTCTCTAAACTTAACTCTCCCCCTAAATTTTGCATGTCATCTTATCTCATGGATATCATATGTGCGAGTAATGAATTCAGAGGTATGGGTTGGTGTTGAACTCCTACATAAGCACTTGTGCAATGATATTGTCAAATTCTATGAAAGCACAAATATAACAGGGATTTTACTAGGATCTATGATCATTTTTTTCTCGTTTATATGAAATTATATTATATTTTAAAACACCTACGTTGACAAAAGACTATGGAGATATTGGGTGACATAGAGGATTGATATATGGACAAACATTCAGTCTATATCAAAATATGTGGCAACTAAACCACCACATTTGTTGCCCAAGTTTGTCCTTGATAGGTTAGTGATAAGGGAGATTGCTTACCAGATCATTCTACATGGGTTTTATGCATCATTCAGTTAAACACATAAGAAGTGGTCTTACTTACCCTCTTTACATTGGCATGTGTGGTTTGAGCAATTCCAAGTCTGTTGAGAAGGTAGGTTTAGGAAACATGATCTCAAGTAGGTAGTTGAAAATCATGCCAAGGAAGTTGAATACACGTGGCCTTATACACATGAGGATTGGGAAGAAGAGAGGGCCCTCCTAAGAGAAAAATATTTCAAGGAAGCAATACACAAGAAATCCCTACTCTTGAAAGAAGATTAATCTAGTTAGAAGCTCTAGCATCTACAGAGTTAACTTTCATCGAAGCAAATATAGATGCAGTTGAATCAACAGTGAAACAAATGAAGTAATAGCAAGAGAAAATTGTCAAAGTTAGAAAATGAAGTCAATTATCATCAAGAGATCCCACTAGTTTCATTAACGATGCTTTTGCAATTCAAAACAAATCGAAGGCTATTCAAGGAAAGTTTTATGGAAAGGTGCAAATATTCCAGAAACAAATTGACACCATGTTCAATCTTAAAAACCACATTCTAGCCTGGAAGATTATAAGGGACAAAGTGAAATTACAGTTTCATTTTGTTAAAATATGGCAAGGATATATGCAGATATTGGATCCAAAGGTACCTCACTTAACTGGAGATGAACTTGTCTAAATTGATTGTGGCTTGGACTATTGGAAGAACTTGGCACATAAAGCTTTAGAAAACATGGATGTGAAAACCCTAGCATCTCATAGACAAAGTTTCATCCAAGTGTAACTTACATTCCTTATGTTCCATCAATGATTTATTTCGACAGAATCAGAGCCTCAAAGCATTGATGACTGCTTATGAAAGGCTCAATTTGCAGTATGTTTTTGTGTTCAGTATTAAACCATTGAAAGACTGTGGGAGTTCCTTCGAAGGATATCTCGTGAGGCTCAAAGCCACTTTACTCAAAGTGGAAAAGCACATCGTGAAGTTTAAGAGCATTGCCTTGCTCAAAGTTCCATTCAATCAAACATCAATTCCCCCAAACCAATCATATTAAATATATTTTCAAAGATTGTATAGCATACAATTCCAAAGAGAACTCTGAAACACAGACTTCTACTGAATCTCTGGAACTCCAAGCGACATGGGATAATGAATCGATTTACCTTCTTTTTAATATTGAATTTTTTTTATAGAAATTAAATCAGCACGATGTAATAACAACAATTTTTTAGATGAGATGATATGAAACTATTTTCATGTGTTTAATATGAGAAACATATTGGCAATTTTTGAAAGAAAAAAAAAAATTGTGTATGTGTTAATGCTTGGACTCATCTGGCTTTCCTGTGCATTTGAATTTTGCTGAGATTGGATATCTAAGTTATAGCCTAATCTTATGCGTTGTTATTTTTTCTTGATTGTTCTTTTAAATTGTGTTAACAAGATGGATATGAAATTATAGTTTCATATACATGCGATAGGCTACCCTTTACAATGAACTATCTGAAATGTATCTCTGTAATCCAAAGAATTTTTTTTTATGGTTGACTGCATTCATTTCACTTGATTGAATATCCATTACTTTGTTATTTCCTCTGACCAATAACTTAGCTTAGAATTTGTGCTTACATATTGATTATTTAGCTTTAGAAGATATTTTTTCTTTTAAAGTTTTTCATTTCATCAATCATTTACGATAATCAGGGCAAAATTCAAAGAGTTCTCTATTCCAAACAAAAGGAAGTCTAGTTGGGACTTTTCTTAGGGCTGAACTCCTATAATTGACAAAGGCCCTTCACCCATGTCAACTCGCTAAAAACCAATGTTATGCAAGAAGATGTCCCCAAAGCTCCCCATGCTCTCGAGATGTGGGTCCCTCATTGGGGACATTTCCCCACAACCTTTTTGAGGGTGCACATCAAAAAACTTACAAAAGGGCATTCCACTAAATAATAGTGATGCTCCCCAAATAAATGGGAGACTTAGATACATACCCCAACTTACCCAAAGAAGAGGGACCTAGACTTGGATACACACCCCAACTTACCCAAAGAAGAGGGACTTTTGGATACCCTTGAAAAGCCCTAAGACATGCCTTGAAGAAAGACAATTAATGAATGTGAAAAAACAAGCATAAGTTTTGTACACCCTAAAACCCTCTATATAACTTGTAAGTATCACAAAAAGACAACCCACATTCATTTACATGTGTAAATCATTGTGAGCACTAAAGCATGAAACATGAAGGTTGCATTGTGAACTTCAAACCATGTGTTGTAAATGTGAACGTTAAATCATGTGAGCTGAATTATGAGTGTCAAACAATAACACCCTAAACCTTGCCATGTACATTTCGTGGATAGCAAGCGTAGTATTATGTTATGTATCATTTATTATATGTTTATTGTTATGTATGAAAGTTATATAAATGTATCACTTTATTATGTATCAAGTATTATGTATGTGCATTTAATATCTATGTTTATTGTTATGTATCAATGTAATCACTTTATTATGTATCAAGAAGAGAGTGCGAAGGATTACAAAGAATCCTGTGACATGGTGTTTGGCAGGGTGTTTTGATGGTGCAGTGGTGAAAAATGGAACTAATAGTGGAGCAGGGGTGTTATCTGGATAAATGAGAACAGAATTTACAAGTGGTACCTAAATTGTGGCCCTGGTACAAACAACAGAGCAGAGCTACTTGAGGCATGGGCACTTCTAGTTCTGGCCATTTAATTAGAGATGAGGATTTCTTTGCACAGAAAGACTCGAAGATCATTATAGAATGGTTGTCTGGCAAAGGTCATTTAGATGTTTTTTCTTTGGAGTGCTGGAAGGACAGGATGGCAGAATTAAAAAAAGTTTTCCAGAATATCACTTTCCAACATGTATTTCGTGAAGACAATTCTGAGGCAGACAGACTTTCAAAGCTGGCCCTAGACAAACTGCCTGGAAAAATTGAATATTTTCAATGTGTGGGAGAACATGAAGGACCACATATGTTCTTAGATATCTACTCATTTTTTTTCTAGGTGTCAGGACAATTATCATTTTTGGTTTTTTGGGATGATTATTCTCTTTTTTTTTCACTCTTTTTGATGTTTCTGATCCAGTATTATGGTATACCGTTAGATTGTCAATTGTTCGACAGCTGTGAAGGACATCTCTGATGGACAGACTGTTTTTGACTATTTAGCTGAACATTACCAAGATATGGAGGTGACAGTTACAGTTTGTTGTAAGCACTATGCATGGATCTTTTTATATCTCATTATGAATGTAAAGTGAAATTTTTTCGTGGAAAAATCAATGTAATCATTGTAATCACTTTATTATGTCTATTGTTATGTATGAAAGTTATATAAACGTATCACTTTATTATGTATCAGATTTGTGATTGATTTGATGATGCTTGATTAATTTTATGTATCATTTATGCTTTCAGTATTTCATATATTTAATTGTAAACTTTTAGTATTTCTCATATATTTAATTTCAAACTTTTAGTATTTCGGGCAATGTGGAGTCCCGTATCGCCTTTGGCATTCCATAAAATTTGGGGGCTAATCCACGCATCCCTTTAAAAACTCGTTCCACAGCATCCCCACAATCCCAGAAAGTTTGCAGAACAAAGGAGAATGAAATCCAGGTAGAGAGGTATTTATGTCATAGAAACAATTACAGAACACACAAATGTTAGGTGCATCCAACTGCCAGCCAGATTTTTATAATTGTGGCAATAAAAATCTTCCTTTTCATATTTCATGGGTCATCTCCCTTTCCCTTCCCTTAACCGTGTTATTATTTGTACATCTCCACAGTATAAAGAAGTCAATAATAATAGTGATGTATTTTAACACATTTTTTCTTGATCTTGCTAAACGTTCATCTGCTTTCACATAAAAGGTCAATAATAATAATAATGTATTTTAACACATTTTTTCTTGATCTTGCTAAACGTTCATCTGCTTTCACATTTTTTTCATCTGCTTTCACATTTTTTGATCCTGAGAGGAGTCACTGACAAAATGAGTCCAACTATCCGAGTCAAATGTAATTTAAAGGTGTGTAATGCCAAAAAAAAGGCAAGACTTGCAAAACCTGTAATAGCTTATCATGAAGGATTGAGCAAAAACTAATATCTTGCATTATTCAAATGGAAAACTAAGTGGTGAAGATTATTCAACAGTTTAATAACTAGTTTGGGTCAAAACTGAAAGGAAAGATATCTATGGCTCACAGAGCCCTCCTGTATTTATTAGAACAACGCAGGAAAAAGTAGTAGCTATGCTGAAAGGAGAATCACATTGCGTCTGCTGTAATATTGACAGAATATATCAAGCTTCCCTCTTCTAATTTATTTATGTCTCTTTGTAATAGGCCTGGCTATCAATAAAGTAGAATAACTACAATGATCTCAAGCAGCCACCTTCTTTGCAGTGACAGAGTTGCAAATACTGGCAAATTCTGGCCCCTGTAGGCACCAGAAAACACCAAATTTAGAAATGCAGAGTTTCTCTACAATAATTATTCATAGCTAGATCCAGAAAATATAGAATTGACTATTGCTTGGAAACCGCCATAAAATCATATTTATCTAATGAAGCTAAACGATTTCTCCGACAGCTGCCAAAGTTCATCAGGATATGAATTTGTAACAAATACTAGAAAACTGGCTCTGATAATAATTCGAGTGAATTCTAAACGAGAGGAAAGAATATAGAAAGAAATTGTATAAATGCATCAAAATAAACATGAAATAACACAGATATTTCATTACAAAATTTCACAAGATCCAAACAAAATTCAATTCCTAAAACATAACAAAGTGGGTTCCCGCAAAAAATAGGAATACAGTCAAGTCATCGTCTTCTTGTTGTTGTATGTGAACACCCTCAACATTCAATTATGTAAAAGAAACTAACAACATCATCGAGTTCAAGTTTCTTTGTGTCACTAGGGTGTCTTACCGATTCACCATAATCAGTAGGCCTATTACCAAGTAATTATAACTGCTTTGGGTATCTGTGTTTTCTTAACTATTATCACATCATCGAGTTCAAGTTTCTTTCTGTCACTAGGGTGTCTCACTGATTCACCATAATCAGTAGGCCTATTACCAAGTAATTATAACTGCTTTGGGTATCTGTGTTTTCTTAACTATTATCACTTCAACTAACAAAAGTTATATTGTGAGACCCAATGAGTAACGATTCTTCTACATCTGATACATCACAATGAAACAGTACCTCTCTATTCCACCCTACTTTACAGAAAAATTGCTTATAGATACTAAAAATGTTGAACATAACAAGTTTTCTTCACCATACATATTCATTTCATAATTCCAAATTCTCTGGAAAGGTTCACTACTGCTGAACCTACTATCCATATCTTCTAATTGTCGACATAGATATGCTTTCTTGACAATAGGAACGACACTTCTTCCTTAATTCATGGATAAAATGGTCAATGAGAGTCTAGGATAATCACAGAACCTACAATCTTGATCAGTCCCTTGAGTTGTTCTTCTTACTCGCCGAAGTATTGCTTTACAGCCAGAATCTGGTTTATCTAGTTTTAGGACAGCAGTTAACCAAAGCAGATATGATTGCTTAAGTAAGCCTATTACACACAGATGTGACTATTGTTATCAGAATCATATCAACACTCATACACAACAGCGGAAAATGTGAACCTAATGAACAAGTCCCCGCCTATATTAATAACTTGTATAAATCTTTTAAATTCTGCATCAATGCTGTTTTAATCAAAATCTCCCTAGGACTCTCGAAGAAACCAATTAATTCCACACAAATATAATCTTTAACAGAAAAAAAGTTTGGATCAATGTAACCCATCCCAAAATTCCATAGTTGTGAGTTTTCTTTCATTCTACAGGAGTTTGAACATAATAAAGTTATATTACATCTATTCGACCCAAGGCTAACCAAGGATTTTCAAACATATTTACATGCTTTAGCGTCAGCTCTATATGAATATATTTTGCACTATATATTTAGCGTCAGCTCTATATATAGAATTGATCTTTAAATTTTCACTCACCCTCTGCTGAGCAATTTTGATTGCCAAGCCGTCAACAAGGTTGCTCGAGTTCAACATATTTGAGCAACCATCTTTGCACCATCGGCACTTCCATTAAGTAAATACTAATACAATCCAGCAACCTAGTCAAATTCACTTAAGGTGGAATATGACATATCCCTATACGTTTCAGGCTGCAACCTAGATTCTAAATTGAAGAAGATGAACATAGGTCAAAATTAAGAATTATAATAAGCTTGAGTGCAGCCAGTAAGACAACTGTAAATCTAGATCTAAAAACAAGGTTTCTGTACAGATCATTAATGAAGTGTGATGCATAAATGATACAGGTGAAGAGCCCAACAATCAAGAAAGACCAAATCTGATTCATTCGATGAACTTCCCTTACAAATTAGGATCCTTGAATGAGAAGTGAGGTGACTGACCTATTTTGATGTAGATGCTGTTTAAGGACCCAGACTTTAAGAGTGTAGAAAACCTTGGTGAATCTCACTAATTTTTAAAATTCCAACTATAAAATGTTTGAAGATATTTTTGTAAAAATATTCAACATCATAAGGATTTTATACTGTTTCTAGAAAATGTTGGCAATTTCTCAATTAAAATAATTTTATCCTAGAGAATTTGGGCGTTTTTGGAAAAAACTGGAAATTGTCGAATCGTTTTTGGGAAAAATGCAAAATTAACCAAATAGCAAAATTTAGCCCCTAAAATTTTCCTTGAGTGTATTACTTTGACCCACAATTCATCAAAAAAATTGCAATGAAACTAGTGTCAGCACTCAAACTGATTACATCAATTGTCACTCAAAAAGTTAATTCATTATCAGTGTCTATTGAGGTTTCTGTTGGAAATTCAACATTTTGAAAAACTCAATACTTCAAAATAAAATGACCCTGAATAAAACCAATTTTGAGAAGTCAATAAAGCATTTAACATTGACGTTACAACAAGCTCTGGAGGACTAACTAAACAATTCCTGTTAAACTTTTTATCATCAGCTCTTAGTCAAGTTGATCAAGTGGCAGTCAGCTTTCATGTATTTAATATCACCGGACACTTAGACAGTAGATCTCAAGGGTTTGTGTCCATGTAAGATATACTATGGTATGCATCTTATTCTTAATAAAATCTCCTTTCCTTTTACAATTCCATTTTTGTCTACTTGCATTTGAATGGTCAGATTTGCTTCTCTTATACATTTGATTAGGCTTCCCTTTCAAATCAGAGCTTATCCATGAATATCTAAATTTAACTGACTCAATCTGTTTGGAGGCAACATTCGCTCTCTTTCCACTCGTACTGCAATTTGAGTTTGGACAATATGGCGACAAATTACTTTCATAGCAGCATGTAGGATGGTAAGTGAAAAGGAGATAAATATTATTGGAGTAAGAAAATAAAGAACAACCATTGTTTCACAAGAAAAATAAAATATATTTGACATTTCATTTTTGTACAGCAGCCTATCACTGCGCCAATAGTAGGAGTGCTACATCTGTAATTTACTATCATTACAGATGTCATGAAAGATCTCTCCCTATCGCGTAGCTCCCAACCCAACCCTGAGCCTTCTGTCATGTAGCTCATGTTTGCTTGCCACCGCATGAGTCTCTCCCCATCCATCACAGCATAGCACCTATCCGTCACTGCATTTCTTGCCGCAACCCAATGCCCTTTGTCATGGTTTTCTTCTACCTATGACATCACCCCCAATGGGTTGGCATGTAGTTGTGGCCGAAAGAATAGGGCTCGGGCCCAAGCTCCCACCTCAGTCACCTCCTCCACGGGCCTTTCCCCTTCAACCCCCACTTATTCTCCTCCCATGCCTCCTTCTCCTCTGCTCATGCCCTCTCCTCCTCTTTTGCCCCTCTATTCTTCCCCCTCTCCCCTCTGCAATTCCTCACCCCTCTACTTGCTATCCCACCCCCTCTCGGGCCCCCCGCACCCCTCCTCCCTTCCCCCCTCTATTTCATTCCCATATTTTCACCCAACATCCAGAGATCTTTACATGGCCCCAAGTAGGTTATTGCTCCAACAAAAGACAGCACAAGGTCATCGACAAGGGACCGGCATGGTGCAACGAACTCTCCATCCGCTGACAACACAAGGAAAGGGGACAAGGTTGGTGCAATTCTAGTTGTGGGTTTGTAGCAAAACTCCTCCACAGGCCTACAATCCTAATGCACAATAGAACTACAAATTCCCAAGCATAATTCAGATTCCAACAGCATGGTAACTCCCTCTCATGACCTAATTTTACTAGCAACACAACTTCAAAATGTTGCTCAATTGCTGGAACAGCTACAAGTCGAAGTGATCACTCTCTCAAAAATAGTCTCCACGGTAAAGTCAGAGAACCTCACCCTCAAGAAATCATTGGAGGAAAACCAAGTGCAGGAAGCCCTCCACCCACCAAATGATTCTTTACATGCAGAAATTCTTGATCTCAAAAACAAGCATGAGTAGTTTTGGACTCAACAAACAACATTTAAGCAGGAAACCAAGACACATTAACTCTTAGGCATAGGTGGTCCAGGGTACAAACAAGGTTCCCCCCTTCTTATTGCGGTTGAGGAAGTAGTATAGGCCAAGCTCATCCAAAAGCACATCAGGTTATGGCTCCAACAAAAGACAGCACAGAGTCATCAGACCAGCATGGCGCAACAAGCTCTCCAGCAGCACACAACACAAGGAAAGGGGACAAGCTTCGTGCAATTCTTGTGGTGGGTTTGTAGCAAAACTCCTCCACAGGCCTACAAGCCTAATGCAAAACAGAACTACAAATTCCCAAAGCATAATTCAGATTCTGACGGCATGGTCACTCCCTCGTGACCTAATTTTACTAGCAACACAACTTCAAAATGTTGCTCAATTGCTGGAACAGCTACAGGCCAACGTGATCACTCTCTCAAACACAGCCTCCAAGGTAAATTCAAAGAAATTCTCCCTCAAGAAATCATTGGAGGAAAACTAAGTGCAGGAAGACCTCCACCCACCCAATGATGCTTTACATGCAGAAATTGTTGATCTCGAAAGCAAACATGAGGAGTTTTGGACTCAAAAAAGAACATTTAAATAGGAAACCAAGACACACGTTAACTCTTAGGCATGGGTGGTCTGGGGTACAGACAAGGCTCCCCCCCCCCTCTTATTGCATTTGAGGAAGTAGTATAGGCCAAGCTCATCCAAAAGCACACCAGGCAGACCCAGGAACTGAACCTAAAGATGGGGGGGCCTCCCCTCACCCTCTCCATCCCCATACCCCATTCAAACTAGCAACATGTTCCTCCAGACACCCTTGATCTCCTCAACATTACATTAAAGGGAACTTGGCTCAGATCCGACTCTACCCTTTTCATCAGGTTCGAGTCAACAAGACATTGGCTTTAGGCTCTCCAGGCTAAGAGGAGATTATTCTTCCTCCATAGCAGAATATACCTGGATGAGGATCTTACTAAATCCCAAGTTGCATAGCTAAAATGCTCCAGGGAGCTTGTTGCAACAGCACAATAGGAAGGGAAGTGGGCAGTCATTAGAGACCTTCGGCCATCATTTAGGACTCTCCCCCTCTAAGTCCTCTCGGCCTAGGTTCACTAAATGAGAGGCCCATCGGATGAGGCAACAAGGCTCAAGTATCTCAGTAGGCTATTGGAACAGCAATGGATCATTTTGGTCATCATCAAGCATGATTTATGACGCTCTTGATTCATC
>ML793880.1:148782-173519 GCA_009831015.1 Picea engelmannii | reverse complement strand
TTGAGGAGGGAAATCTTAGAGCTAGAGGGCAGGCAAGATTCTGAATTGCTCATCAAACCATTAATCACAGTTATATGCTCAGACCCATCATTAAGGAGGTGTGGCATCGCTCTTCGAAAGTCTATTGTTGCTTTGTAGATTTTCGAAAAGCTTTTGAATCTATCCCTTTAGAGGCTCTATTCCAAAGGATCATAAACATTGACATCCCAAGACCCTACTAATTGCCATCATGTGCCTATACAAGTTGGTCCTTAATCATCTTCGCATAACTCACAAGGTCTCGAATTTCATCAAGACTACCATTAGGGTTAACTAGGGATGACCCATATCCCCCACCTTGTTTGGGATCTATATTGATGAGTTGGAGTCCTTCCCTCCTGAGAATATCCAGGATAGCAATAGGTGCCTCCTCCACCAAGTTCCAATATATGTCCGGCTTTTTGTTGATGACATGGTCTTTGTTGCCTCATCTCCAAAGGGTTTGCAAAGACAATTGGATGCCCTAACCCTTTTCTATGAACTTCTTTAGTTGATGGCCAACCTGGGTAAAAGCAAGGTTATGATCTTCAATGGGACAAAGAAGACCTTCTTGCACCTTCAGTTCTTCTTCAAAAGGGAGGATCTTGAAATCACCAACACCTATATATACTTGGGAGTGCACTTCTCAAAACCTTGTTTCAGTCTGAGACATGCCCTTCATCGCCCGGTTAACAAGGTCTATGGATCCTTAGCCCTCCTCAAGAAACCGCACTTTTGACACCATTTTCAAGACATCTCATCCAATATATCCCTCATGAACACCCTTATCCAACCCACAATTCTCTATGGTTAAAGGTATGGGGGGGCTCTTTGCTAGAGCCTAATTGGGCTTGAGCCGAGATTGTTTAGACCCTTCTCCTCTTATGCATCATCAGATGCAACAAGCAATCCCTTAGTACATCATCCTAGCAGAGTTTGATGCCCTGCTCTTCCGACTTGAGACAATGTTCAGTGTGGTCTCTTTTGTTGCATCACGTCTAGCGTTTTGTCGACTCGACGAAAGGGCGAGGTCGATATCCATACTTGGCCTATTGTTCTTTTTAGACCATTGCCTCTACTAGCCCTCCAGGCATGCTCAAGGTTGGCTTGCAAGGGTCTTAGATCTTTTAGAGTTCAAATGGACCAACTCCCTCGGTTCAAATATTCCTTAGATGCACCTAACCACCTCCTAAGCACGATCTGAACAACATCATCCAAGATGACATATATAGGTTGTTTATCCAGCTGACTTGGATCAACCCTCAAGGTTGGTTATGTTCGAAGATGGCCTTCTATGTTGAGCACTCCTTAGAGATGAGGGGAAAACTCATTGTCAGACCTTCGCCATTGGACGCATGCTCTTTGCAATCCCCTGGGAAAGTTCAGAGTGGGTTAACATAGACTTCAGGTAGAGACGGAGGATCATATTGACTGATCTAACATAATCAACCAGTTGTCCCATATTCATGATGGTTGAGACTAAGAAGCACTTCATCTTCCATCGCCCCGTCTACTACAAGATCAAAGGGAGGTTCCATTCTCTATTTAGAGAACCCCAAACCCTCTCCAGTTTCTTCATATACCCCAACTAGAGATGTATGGCCTTATACATGCAGGAGGCCCTCAAGTTCCACTTTCATACCATCCAACCACCTCAGGGACCAACTTCCACTAAGAGAATCACTTCCCTTTTTACAGTGCTATCTACTAGGAGCACAAAGAGACAGATTGATAGCAACAATTGGATGCTAGACTCCAAATCAATGCATACCTAGAGGACCACCCACACTTCACAAAGACCTCAACGGCATTGTAAGTCTAGATCAATGTTGCAAACGTCGTGTCGATGAAAATATCGTTGAGGGTCTAGAAAACAACTTATAGGAAACATCAGGGAAAATATCAAAAAGTATCGATAAAATTTAAAAAAAAAATACAAAAATATTCATTTTTTTCAATTTTTTAAACATTTAAAGCAATAACAACATCAAATAAGTGCATTGCCACATAAATATGAAAAGAGCGTTGATATATAATATGTATAAGATGGCTAGTGATACATTACACATCAACACTTAATCATGTCCTGAGTCTTGATTCAAATGTATCTCATCATCATGAGTCATCTACAATGAAATAAAATAAATAAACTGGTGATTCCCTCTACCCCCTTTACGAGAAAAATAATGGCTCTGGTAATGGCTTTTCCTCTAGAGGAAGAAGGCCCTTGGGTTGGTGTTGGAATCTGACGTCCTCTAGAAGAACCAAAAGCTAGACTCTTACGTCCTCTACTACAGCAGTTGCTAAGTCCAACTCGCTCTATTTGAGTCCGTGAAGGTGGTGGCGCACTCCCAATGTCAATAGTCACCTCCTGTAAAGGTGTCTGCTTTGGAACATCCTCCTCCTTTACCTCTCTCTCTCACCTACTACCTCTTGTAACCAATCAGGGGTTGATTCCATGACAGGCCTCTCGGTCTCAACCCTCCATGCAACAATGGTGTCAATCCGATCCAACGAGATGGCCTCCACGTCAGTGGTTTTTTGTTGCTAACTCACACACAATTGGAGATTGTAGTAGACGTAGACCATGTCTTTTAAGGCACTGGGATTCCAACCTGTATGAGGGTCATGAATTATGAATTAATAAATTATCATGGGCATGTTGATGTATAGTGAAGTGGGAATATTATATTGTAGGCATCACCACCGAATAGTTGTTAGAAAAAGGGTTGGGCACTTAAGCCTATAGGAAAGCACACCCCTTCCCTTGGCCGATGGGACGTGTCATGTTTCAAAAAGATGTTGGGACAACATCAAACAACACAAACAAATCTCCCTATGTTGGATGACAAAGGAAGAATCATTTTAGAGCCAAAAGGCATCCTCCCCACTAGAGAGAAAAAACTTAGCTCTGAAACCATTAAAGAATACCTCTTTAAATGGAAAAACCTTCCAGAAGAAGATTCGTCATGGGAGATTGAAAAATTTCGCCAACAATATCCCTCATTACCCTTAATTTGAGGACAAATCAATTATGAAGGAGAAGACAATGTGATATAGATAAGGGTAGCTAATATAATATATATATATATATATATATATATATATAATAAATAAAAGACAGAAGATAAAGAAAGTAAAATAACAATAAATATAAATAAATATATTAATAGTCACAACCTTTCACTCAAAAAGGCACAAGGTATCCCTTACGTTTTATTTATAGTTGAAGAACACTCAATGTAGAGACATCATTCATTCTTATACATTATTTATAAATTCTTGGTTATATCCAATTATAAACTCATTTTATAAAGCGAGTCCGCCACAAATTCCAAGGACTCTTGTTGTTTCCAACATGGGTATAGTCCAAACATCCAATGATGAAGCCAAATTCCTTGCCCTCGTCCACTCCTTAGAAATATGTTTATAGTTAATAATCTTATTAGTGCAAGGAGATTTATTGCACGTCATTAACACAAAAAGAAGAGAAGGAACAAAGACATCAAAAATCAATGATATGTTGGAAGAAACCAAAAGCATGATTACAGTTGTTTGAGAGTTCCAATTAATATCATGTCCCGAGGACTAGAATAACGTTAGTCAAAAAGTGGCAATTTTGGGGAGTTGCTTATCTTTGATATGAGCTTAGTTCCATTTACTAAAAGGTAAAGATTAAGAGGTAAGAAGGCTTGTGGCAAGTGGAAGGATTGTGGCAAAGTTTCTAAGCAAGATCAGTGATTAATGTGACTACCTACTATGTTTGTATCATCATCACTCTTCTTAGGATACACTCGTTGCTTATTAATTGCCCTTCAAAGGTCCTTATCCAAATTATGTACTTCTTCAAAAATTACCTGTGAATATAGTGCAATTCCTAAGCTACTCTAGATTCCCTCAAAGAACCAAACTCGGTACTCAAAAGCTTCAAAACTAGGACTTTATAGCATGCTCCTCGTCATCAAGGGGCTATAAAATGTTATGTGCTAGAAATGAGTTGAGGGAATCTAGAGTAGCTTAKKAATTGCMCTATATTCAMAGGTMMTTWTYSAARTTAWGTACWTMATTTSRAWAAKKACCTKTGAATATAGKGCAATTMMTAAGCTACTCTAGATTCCCTCAACTCATTTCTAGCACATAACATTTTATAGCCCCTTGATGACGAGGAGCATGCTATAAAGTCCTAGTTTTGAAGCTTTTGAGTACCGAGTTTGGTTCTTTGAGGGAATCTTAGACTAGTTGGGGAATAAATYGAGAGGCACAAGGARACTATGTTTAATATTCTCAAATGTCATTCTTGGTAGTGAAGTGATGCAAAAGAACAACCAGCTCAAAGAGCCTAACAAGAGATAAGAATGTTCACAAAGATGTCAAATCAAGCTCTCAAATACAATCTCTTTATGGAAAAAAATTTACCCATTTATACTACTAGAAGAATAAAGTAGTTGAATTTATACAAAATTAATTAAATAGTCACTATTGTTCATGTCTATTATGTAATTTCACAACAATAAAAATATCCAAAACATAGATAAATAGCAATTCTTTTAAATTGAAGGTACCTTCAAAGAAGCACCACCAACAAGAAAACCATCAATGTCCTCCTGTTTTGCCAATTCCGCACTATTACCTCCATTTACAGAACCTGTAAACAATATCACAATTTGAATATGCAATTGCAAGGAGTTAAACAACATATGAAATGGAAATCATAAAATATTGGGATGTTTATTACTAGAACTAAAATATACTAAATAATGTTGAAGCAGAATAATTTTGCAATAGATTGACTCTACATTGGAATAACAATTTAACCAATTGAGCTTTAGCACAAGTTACTCATTCTCTAAGTAATGATGGAAACTCAGGTCCAAAAATACAACACATAGCTCAAATAATCAAAGAGTACACCAAAGATCTTATAATTCCTACTTCGCTCCTCCATTCAATCTAAATGCATTATAAACCTACATCCTTTTATATTTTGAAGGAAACCAAAGATGAATCAAGACAAAAATGACTCATGTATTTGTATGGGCATGAAGCTGGAATTGGGAGCATGAAGCATCAATATTCCAAAGAAACACTAAGCAAGAGCGTTTTTTATATAATATAATTTTTTTATATTTTGATGCATGTATATTCAAAAAAAGCATGCAGAATGTCAAATTAGTGGCAGAAAATATGAAGACAAAGATTTAATTAGTGGTTTAATTTAATCATTAAAGCATCAACCATTTAGCACATATATAAGATGAACCATCTAGCAGTTATACCTTATAACATCGTCACCAAATGATCAACCATAAAGTTTCAAGTTTCAACAAATAACATTTGTCATCAACAAACTGTAACATATGACATCAAACACAAAATGAAATAGAGCTCATATTCATGACCAAATAGTTTTAATATCCAATCAGGAGTTCAAAGTTCAAAGTTCAAACTTAAGCTCTCATATAACTTTTACAAAATAGGCCACGATAAAGACAAAGGACTTTCTAGAAACTGGGTTCTAAATGGAAAAAGACAAACAATTCGACTAACTACTACTCTTTCATCTTGCCACGAAAAACTTCTAATTTATATTACCATGTCTACAAACAATAGGATTAGCAGTAAGTGGAAGTGATCATGGAACACTTTTTCATCCACGTCATCCTACAACCTTGGTCAAGAAATCTACCACTATTCAACACCCTGAATGCATGGGCAAGGATTCACTAGCATGGGTTGATGCAAATCAACTACCAAACAATCTATATGAGGTCTCAAATTCAACCTTTTTTTTGGATATTTTCGTGCTTCCTCTTCTTCCCTTGGGTATCATTTTCTATCTATTCCTAGCACATTTTCACAGGTATTGACTCTTATCATCTTTTCTTCCTCTTTTAATCACTTGGCATAATCCCATAAGGACGCTTCCTCAAACGAGTAAATGAACCTATTTAAGTTGTGTAACAATGGGGGCATGAAATTTAGTGGTTTAGCCCACTTTCCCTCCCTCAAGCCTTGCCACATACTTCCAGAAAGGGTAGTATTGAACTCTCTTTGGGTTAATTTTCCTCATCATAGTCAACATCATCATCCCCTTCTATGTCTTCCTCCTCTCCATACTATGGGCCACCACCATGCTCTACTTCTTCCTCCTCATCATCAATATTTTGGTTTCCCATCAACACCATCATAGTAAAAAGAAGAAGCATATGATACACCATATACCCATCATGCTTCTTGACAATAACCTACTACCTGCAATAGAATGAGGAAGAAGGAATGGAAAAGAGTAGGAGAAGAAAACATACAAGCTTATAACATAGAAAAAAGCAAGAATGGGCTTGGCACTCCAATAGCGGTTGAATGTAACTATGGAAATCTTCCATCTCGCTTCCAAGCTCGTGTATCAACTCATCAACAACTAGCAAGAAGCCCACTCAAAAACCCTATCAAAGATGAGTGAAAGGAGGGATAGAATGAGATCAAATGGAATGAAAGAGTGTTTTAATCCGTCAAGAAACCCTATCATGAGTTATTTTCCCTTGCCTTGGGCCCACCAACACAAAACAAAAATCGCCAAGCCCGCTACAACATTTATTTTCCCTTAAGGAAAACTCAATAAGATATTTTATGGATTCAGGAGCATATTGCAAGCACCCCCGAAACGTCCTAGGAGTGCCTTTCCTTGATTGCATCCCAAAAACCCATGGAGCACTCAAAATGCCCCGTGAGTGTGCTCCCGATAAACTCTCTCGAGTGGTAGCAACCAAGAAGCACACTTATGAGTGCACTATAAAGTCACTCAAGCTCGTCGGACAATTTGGGAGCAAAGTGAGGAGGTCTACTTCGCCAACGCAATTGAGTTTGATGCAAATACACTAAATTTCGAAGATTTAGTGAACAAGGATTGACCACCCCATCCTTCCATAAAACAACCTATGTGAGACAACACGAGCTCAAATGACGACAAGCTCAACATGAGTTCGATGATGTAGCAAAGCATTATGGGAAGAACAGTGTTGTGAAGCATCTATGGCAAGGTTTAGTGGATACCCCAATAAGCTTTAAAACTGAGTAAAGACGAGGGAAATGGCCCCAAGAAATCAAAGGACTCAACTTATGATCATGGTGAAGGAGGTTTTAGCTTTAACGGATAAGGTTGATATTCTAGAGGATAAGCTTGTTGACTAGATGAAATATCATGAGGAATAATTTAATGAAAGAATCAAGCTAATGGTAGCACATGAAAAGATGAAGGCCAACCTCACGCAATACAATATGAGAATTTACAAACTAGCTAGAAATAAAGATGAAGAGTTTGGAGGATAGGCTCCAAGAGACAGCCTTGAGTCTATGATTGCAAAATGATGAAGAAATGGGTGGGGTTTATGCCCCTGCAATGCCTTTGGGAGGCTCTAAACTAAGTGAAAGCGAAGCCACTGTGAGCTCTTAGAACAACTACAGCAAGCCCATTAATAGCCATGAGGACAAGTACATGGAGCCAAAGGAAGAAAGACACTCTCAGCATGCCTCGTAACAAGCCACCAACATCATTTGCTTCTATCAAAAAAATATTCCTTTTAAGTTTAATTCCTAGAGCCCAAGGGATAATTTTAAGCTTAAACATAAACAAAGGAAAGAAGTTTATACCACTCCTTTTGCAATACAAGTCAAGAGCCCACAAACATGGGCATTTTGTTTTAATATGTTGGTTGTTTACAAGGGAAGTCTCCCTCCAAAATGCATGAAGAACCTAGGTGCCTCACAAGCTATAGTCAAACACACCTGCACGTAAATGTATATCCATACATACTAGTCAACGAAGCCTAAAATATTTTGATGTCACTGTAATGTATGTAACAGTCCTTGAAGGACTCGTCAAATACTTGCTCAACGCATGCTTAAGGCGAATCAAGCATGAAACTTTTGGATACGACAAATAAAATATTTTTCTTTTGTTAAAAAAACAATAATGCGCACAACAACTTGAAGTATCTAGCATCCAAAAATAAATGTCCTATGAAGGTTTCCAAGTAGAGCAATGAAATGTCAATTGAAATAACGCAAGGCGTGCTAAGTATTGAAGATTTAGGCAACCTAATGTCACTAAATACAAGCTAAAAACATTCCTCTAAGAATATACATACATACGCAAAACTTTATATGGTAGTTACTAATACAAATCCTTCGTTCAATGTCTAGGGTTTCTCAACCTTTCACAAAATAGTATTATATTATATTATATTATACATACGTACATACATAAATATATGTCATTTCGTTCATTAGGTCTACTTTGGGTGGTTAAAAGGAGAAATTGTCATACTCCCCATCTAAGTTCAAATCTCGCTTGTGACATGTTTGCCTCGCATGGGGCAATTGGGGTTGGAAAGGTACACCAACAATTTCACTCTCTCTTCAATGCTTCAAGGTGGGCAATATCTTTAAAAACGAGAGACAATTGCATCTAACTTGGATTGTTAAGAGGAGGCGTTATCCTCTCCATCAAGGCTCAAATCCTGCTTATGACATGTTTACCCCTCGAGGGCCAATTGGGACTGCTAAGATGCCAACAATCTCACTCTTGCTTAAGCGATTGAGGGTGGCACAAAATGTTTCCAAACATTCTGGCCCAAGGGTTAGTTCAACTAGTTGTTTCCAATGTTGATGGGCATTTTGGCTAGCTTCATGCTTGCAAATGCCCAATTCCAATCCGACTTTTCCAAAACCCTCCCATTCTATTGTAACTACTTCAAAATAGTAATCCTCTAATAGTCCTTCATACATATTACATCATCTAATAATAATGCCAAAAAGGCAATTTCCCCACACCATAAAATAAACAAAATAAAATAAATCAAATTGGAGTGGTGGTCCGCTAATCCATCCTTATGTTCTTCCACCTTCACCATACCCTCGACCAACGACTGCACTTCTTTAGAAAACTTATCAACTCCCTAGTTCAACTCCCTGAAAACATGTGTAAAGGAAATGATATCAAAAGATGCAGACACCTCTCTAAGAAGATCTCCCACGTGACTAAGCTAAACATTATGAACATTTGTGCATCCATTATTCCAGCTTATTACTAGGGAGGAATCTCCAAAGACCTACAGCTCTTTTACATCTTTGTTGAAAGCACACTTTAGAAGAATCTTCAAAAAACGGAATTCGACGTGATTGTACAAACCAAGCCCAACCTTGAATTTTAAGAATTGGGATTCAAAAAGAAACAAAACCCCCCCAGCGCTACTAAAACTTGAATCACCTCACATTGCTCGAATCTAATGCTTGAAATCATAGCCCCTACTTGAGAAATGATTTAGAACAAAGAAACTAACCTCTCTTCAAAAATAGCAGAATTCCTAGACAGATAAGACAAGAAAGAGCTTTGAGTTCTTTCATACCTGGATTGCTAAGACATTGTCTCAAACAGCTCTCAATAATCTTTGAATTCCAAACATTTGCCATACTAGTAAGTTTTCTAGCTTCTTTCTAATACATGTTACAAAAAGGGGCAAAATATAAGCAAGTGAGATATGGTTTCCACCTCAAATATGTACAACACATTCTACAACCTTGTCTACCTTTTTTTCTGTAAAACCCCCCAAGTCACAACCTTATTCTTCAAAGCTAACCACAAATATATACGTGTCTTCTTTGGGGACTTTAATTTCCAAACATGCTTCCACCACCAGATAGCCCCCTGAATATCAGGCATATTCATAGTTGAATAACCTAAATAAGGAGTATATACACCTCCAAATGTATTTTAAGCCTGATCTAGTGTATCCTCTTCATCTATCAACCTAGTATGGCCCTTCTGCAATAAGCAATCCCCATGATACTAATAACTAATATGTGTGAGTATTAATAGATGCAAATCCTTGGCTTGATTTACAAGCATGTTTGTCCCTTATTGATGCAAATCCTTGGCTTGATTTACAAGCATGTTTGGCCTTCATTGATGCAAATCCTTAGCTTGATTTACAAGCACGATTGGCCCTTACTAATGTACGTCCTTGAGTTGATGTTTGGGTACTACAAGCCCGATTGGCCCTTACTATGAACTTCCTTACGATTGTATGAAACTATGCAGATCTCTATACGAGACTGCTTGCTACTTGGAAATGCCTCTTTCTTGGATCCCTGCTCTCTCTCTCTCTATCTATCGCTCAACCTGCTCAACTGCTCAAGTGTTCTTGTGTCTTTGAACTCTCTCTCTTGACCTGTATTTATATTTTTAGCTGAGATCAAAACCCGAATCTATTTTTGAGATTACTCCTAGTCTAAGTCATGCATGCATGAAATACATCTTTTAGACTCAACTACTAAAAATAAGACTTACTTTTTAACTAAAGTGAATTACAAAATAGAATTTACTTTTCAAAAATATATCAAACTATTTCTTGCACATTCACACAAAAACTTGTGGAAGTTCCTATCCAAGCTATAATTCTCAACACAACCAATTGCTAAACAAAACACATATTGCAGATCCCATTTTCTTGGAGGATATTGATCCCTCCTCGAAATGAGTAGTTGAAACTTGACCAAAAAAATTTGAGGATGGTGACTTCAAGCAGAGATGGACTTGGATTCACAAGTAGAAACAAGCAATGGTAATGATGTCCCTAGAGGATCAAGGAAAAGGCCAAAGTAAGAGGCGACGGGTGTTGATGACGATGAGAATCCCAATATAGGGGATGATTTTGATCGTATGTACTTTTTTGTGGTATGATATTTCTTGGACGTTGCAGGCAATTTAGAGCATTGGTTTTGTGTATTTTGTTTCAAACGTGTATTGGACTCTATGCAATTTTGCTATCTTTACCCTTACATGCTATAAAAATGAGCAAAATTTGCATATTTAACATCTAATAGCTCGGATTTACATTGACATACGAGAATATATTTATTTTTTATTAAAATTTGCATATTTTATGTATTTTTTAGTAGAATGGCTATTCAACCTGATTTTCCAACCAATTACGATTCTGATAACTTTGAGATAAACAAATTGTTAGTCTAAGAAATCGAAGAGGATGTGTTCATAAATCGAATTCCAACTATGGAGAGGGAAGACCTTTACAAAATCAATCAAAATTAAAAATCAAATGCTACTGACAAAATATTATCAAGCGACAAAACAAGATGAATATATGATGAAGATTCAAATATGCAAATTGAATATGTTAGGTTTGAATATCTAAAACAAGAGTATCCTAACATTGGGATAAAGAAGAAAGTTACAAGGATACCTAATGTCATCCTAGTCACAAAAGTTGTTCCATTGACAAGGCAACTTACAAGTTTCAGCATTACTCTGAACAAAGACAACATTCCCTTTACATTCTGAACAATCAGAGTTCCAATATAACTTGGAGTCACAATCCAAGATATACTTGGAGTATTAAAAGAAGATTGATTTGAGAGTCCTATCAATAGACAATCCCAAAAATATTCAACCTAGGATGGATTAATCCTTAACAATGTAACAATTTTGTTTGAACTTTGAAGCTTCAAAGACCCCTTTTGTCATGTTTCCTCAACCCAGCACAGTATCAAGGGTATATCATCAAGTGAAAGAGCTTACCAAATGAAAACGCATCTTGGGAAAAATGAGATATTTTGTCATCAACACCCCTATCAACCAGTACTTTGAGGGAAAAGTACTGGTTGATAGGGGCATATTATACACTTAATATAATATAGTATATAATTTAAAATTAAACCTAATTATATAATATTTATTAGTTAGTATTATTATTGGAAACCCAACAAATTTCAACAATATATAAATCAATAACTTAGTTCAGTTATATCAATATATATCAAATCTGTATACACATTTCAATATATATCTCTTCAAATATGTATATATATTTCAATATATATATCATATATTCTTATATATATATATACACTTTATGTGCATATATTTCTGCACTTAGTGTTCAAAATCTTGTCACAGGCTCGTAACAGCCTCAGGCATCCCATATCTAAGCACATAAATGAAACGATATTGAATCATAAGAACTAGAAATTATTCACGACCACCAGAACACAGACTGTTGTAAAGAACCATTCTCAGATTCTAAATGCAATCAAGCATTCGTCTACATTACTTTTGATGTTTAGTTACATTGTATTGCTTCCTTTGGATAAATTTCTACCAGAACAGGTACATTAAACCTCTAACTTGAAGGCAATAACAAGTGACCTACCGCCATAAATAATTCGAGTTTGAGATGCAACTTCAGCAGAAACATTCTTGCTTAACCATTCACGGACTGCTACATGCACTTCCTGGGCCTGCTGAGGAGAAGCCACTTTGCCTGTACCAATGGCCCAGACAGGTTCATATGCAATAACCACATCATCCCAGCTAGGCACATTATCTGCAGTTCAATGTATCAATTAGAATTCTATGCAATACAGCCACATTGATGCTAGATTTTGACTAAAAAGTTGCTAATATACAATTCAAACGAGTACACCTCAATAAAAATATTAGGGCATATTTGTACCGGCAAATGCCTTTAGCTGTTCATAACAGACATCAAAAGTCTTTCCTGCTTCCCGTTCTTCTAGCTTTTCCCCTATGCATGCAATCACCTTGAGACCCTGGGTCAGTGCATATGCAGATTTTTTCCCAATAAACTGCCAATGAAATCATGGTTCAAGATATACATCAGACTTACATATCAGAAACACTTAAAGCATATTATATTAACTTTCATCATGGTGTATTGAAGAGCACTGAAAACAGTGTAACTCACTGAAATCCTAGAACAAACAATTTATAACCTTGAGGAAAAAATATATCCTATATTATGACATTATCAAACGTCATTTATTTATTAGAGCTTAACAGAAATAAAGTGATAAGCCTTCAAACTATCAACCTCCACTTTATACAAGAAAATAGCCACATAATTCTCATATTACCTGACTATCCTCACCAATGACATGTCTACGCTCAGAATGCCCATGAATCACCCATTTACAACCAATATCCTTTAGTTGTTCCACACTGCACACAAGGTAAAATAAAACATAAACTTGATTAGCACAAATAGCACTGAATATTTGTTGTGATTACTGACACTAAAAAATAAACATTAATGTACATGATGGGTCTTCAATGCATACACAAAAAGCTCTCAAAATCCCTGGTATGTAAAAATAGAGAACACTAAACCAGACTTAGAAATATAATCACATAAACAATCAAATTCCTGTCATATATTGCAGGTAGAAACATTTTCCAGTTAATTACAAAATTGTAACAACTGTAGTTTTACAAAAGAAAACTGAAGTTTGCCAAACAGGATAGAAGAAAGATGGGAAGTTATTTGATTTGAGAAACGGGAGGAAAGGTTTGTATCAGTTTATTAAAAATCAGCCGGTCTGGACTGGTCCACCCCTTGGGGTCTTTGGACCAGTTTATAAACCAGAGAGGCCAGTTCACAGTTCAACCGGTTCACAGACCATTTCAGTAATTGCAGACAATTTGAATAACTTATAAACCATATTCCAGTTGAAAGGGCCCTTATAACTTCAACTGGTTCACAGACAATTGGATGGATGCATACAACAATTGACTAACTCCTAGGTAGTCTAAAGTAGGGAGGTTAGGGTAGGACCCTAACAAACTCAACCTGCCACTAATTATCTGTTTATGGCTTTTCATACTAACATCTTTGTTTCTCAATGTGTTTGGTACATTGATTTGGGAACCACCAAACATATGACTAGTAAGTGAGAAGTTTTTTCGAAACTAGCTCCCTGTGATAATGAGATCGTTATTCTTGGTGATGACAGTGGTCATGAGGTACAAGGAAGAGGTGACATACCTATGAGAGTTTCAAGAGATTACATCAAAAATGCATAGAATGCCATGTATGTCCCTAGTTTAAAGACAAACTTCATTTCTATTAGTAAAATCACAAATGAAAATTATACTGTTGTTTTTTATAAGAAACAGTGCTTGATTAAAAATTGTAACAACAACAACATCACTAGAGGATTGCAGTGTAATGATATTTACACGTTTGATGGCATTCCAAAGCAACAACAAGCCTTTTTGACATGCTCTACTCCAAAACATCAACTATGGCATGAGAGATATGGGCATCTTAACTACATTTATTTGAAGTTGCTTCACAAACAAATTTGGTTATCATAGCATTGAGCAAGATAACAGTGTATGTGAAACATGTCTGGCAGGGAAACAACATCACCTCAATCTTGATAACAGCAAAGCCAGAGCAACTCAGGTACTTGAATTAATTCATAGTGATGTTTTTGATCCAATGAGAACCCAATCCATTGCAGATGCAAAGCAGTCCATAACATTCATTCATGGTTTTTCGAGAAAAATATGGGTATATTTCTTGAACTACAAATCTGATGTTTTTGCAATTTTTAAGCAATTCAAAGCCATGGTTGAAAATGAATGTGGTCAGCACATTAAGGTGTTAAGAAGTGATAGAGGAGATGAGTATGAATCCCATGCATTTCATGATTTTTGTTATCATCGTGTTATTCAAAGATAGACTTCTGTTGCAAAGACACCACATCAAAATGGTGTAGCAGAGTAGAAGAATTGATCTATTATGGACATGGACAGATGCATGCTAAAAGGGAATCATCTTAGTGATCAATTTTGGGCTGAAGCAATTCAAACAGCAGTATTTTTATTGAATCGAAGCCCAACAAAGGAAATTTGTGGTAAGACCCCTTATGAAGCTTGGTCAAGAACAAAACCAAAGATAACAAATTTCAAATTTTTTGGTTGTTTGGCATATGCACATGTTCCAAATACAGATAGACATAAATTGGAAGCTAAAAGTAGGAAAAATATCTTTATTGGATATAGCACTAAATCAAATATATACAAGTTATATGATCCAGTAAATAAAAAGGTTGTTATAAGTAGAGATGTATTTTTTTATGAGAGAGCCCCACATGTGCATACATCCGAATGAAAAGGTGAAGTTTCGCAGGTTGATAATGAAGAACTTGAATTCAAAACTATCGCCACATATAGAAGGCAAAGAAGAGAAGAGGACAAAGAAGGGGCCGAAGAAAAAGTAGAGTTGGAGTTAGGACAAGATGGAAGTCGGTCTCAGAACAATGAAGGTCAATTTCAAAAAGGCCAAAATGGTTCTATCAGATTCTTCAAGATGCAAAGCCAGATGAGATGCATCAAGGTGAGAGAAGAACAAATAAATCACCACGATAAGTAAATCTTGCTCTGATGAGTGAAGTTGTGCATTCTTATGACATGGTTTATTTTAATGAAGCAAACAAGAAACAAGAATGAAGAGATCCCTAGCATTCTTCTTCTTCTTAAACTTTGCCTGGCTATCAATTACTTATCATCTTTAATTTTGACCTCATTGTGGCTCTCTACAACAAGGCAAGTTTTACAATGTCCAGCAATTCCAACAACAAGCCGAGATCTACCTCTCCTCGAGGCTTTCTTTTTCTCTACAACAAATCCCCTTGTCAATTGTTATCCCTCAATCGACTTCCTCAACCAATTGTCCCATCTCCAACCTAGCTTATGGCTACTTCTATTAGCTCATTCAAAAGTCCACATGCTCACCATTTAGACAAAAATATCAACCAACTCTTCAATCGAATGGGGTTGACTGGGCTCTACCACTGGTTCTTTGTCTCTTAAAGATTCTACCAAAGATCAACCCATTGTGGAACAAAACGATTATTGGGTCTAGCCTCCAAGTTTTCCAACTATTGTCTACTCACCTTCAGCAACTGATTCAAGCTTTCTTCATGTCTCCACAACTACAAAGATTCAAGCTTTCTTCACTGCTAAAGAGATGCTTTAGTGTGCACGGTTGACTACGTAATGCTTAATGTGTTTGGTCAATTGTATCTCTATGACCGCAAAGCTTGACTCGTCTATGGAAACAACCTTTCAGCGAACCCCTCTTCATCCTACCATCCAACTTCTTATGCGCCATTTCAAAGAATCAATTTCAACAATTCAATCTTTACAATCAAGCAACAATTCACCTTCTTCCGGTAATCAAGACCAATAGACCAAACCACAAACAACAATTCGACAGTAATTGTTCATGTGGCACACACATGGCATTCATGTGGCACACACATGGCATTCATGTGATGCTTCAAACCAACTCATCACCCATTTTCTTGTTTTCTCTTCTGAGGTCCAAAGACACATCCTCAAAGACAAACACTACACGATACCATTTGACATAACCCATATTTGTCAAACTACTCGTCGACCATACTCTCGTTAACAACTACTCATCAAACATTAACTTTAACCATCAAGGTATCAATCAACTTGCTCTATCAACATGCATCCATTGTTACCAAACTCTAATCATCAATGTGGTCTTAACTCTAGTTGATTCTTTCTCTGGTCGATTTCTTCAATCAACGTAGCCTTAGCCGAACTTTTGTCTAGTAGACCATCCGACCTCTTCACCCATGCATTACCCCTAAGCATTGTACACTTCATCTATTCCAATTATCTTTCATTATTAGGCCCTGATTTCAAATCAAGACAACTCGCAATGGATCTCAATTACATATATTTATGTTCAATAATTAGAAATTTGGTAAATTGGTATCTTCTTCCCAATACCGAAGAGTTGAAATGAGCAAATAAATTTTTGACTAAATAGGCAACCATCCGGTTAGCAAATCCTTAAGAAGAAGATGGAATCTTTTACTGACAAGAAATATTTTACTTATTTTATTCTTGTGTAACCTTATGAGATAATCAAGGGTTGCATCCATTCTCTAATATTCCACGTGGTTTTAACTCTAGTTGATTCTTTGTTTGGTCGACTTCTTCAATCAACTTAGCCTTAATCGAACTTTTGTCTAGTAGAACATCCAACCTCTTCACCCATGCCTTACCCCTAGTCATTGTTAACTTCCTCTATTTAACTTACCTTCATTATTAGGATTTGATTTCAAATCAAGGCAACTCACAATGGATCCCAATTACATATATTTATGTTCAATAATTGGAAATTTGGTAAATCAAGCAAATAATTTTTTACTGAATAGGTAACCATCCAGTAAACAAATTGTTAACTAGAAATAGAAATTTTTACTTATAAGAAATATTTTACTTATTTTATTCTTGTGTAACCTTTATGAGATGAGCGAAAGTTGCATCCATTTTTAACCTAAGTTGCACGAAACAGGGAAACGTTTCCAAGTTTCCGAAACCGAGACGGAACGAAACAGGCCCCCAAAAAATGTGAACGTTCGAGGAAACACAAAGGGAAACGCTGTATATAAAAAAATTAAAAAATATATATATGTATATATAGTTTTTTTTAAATAAGACATTATATTGCTAGAAAAACATAATGATGCAAAAAAATGCGATAAAAAAATGTAACAATGATGCAAGAAAACATAGAAAATGCAAAAAAAAAAAAAATATTTGACTGTTTGGGGGGCCCATGGCCCCCTTTTTTTTTCTTATTTCACCTCAAAGACACCCGAAACGTCGACCATACGGGCCAGTACGACCAGGAAACGTCGTCGGTCGTACCGTACGGCCGACGACGTTTCCTGGCCGTACCGTACCGGTTTTGAAGTTTCATACAATTTCAGGGCAAGACACCGGGGGGGCGTTTCCTGCAACTTAGTTTCTAACCATCGAACACCAAATAATGTCCTCGTTAAAAAATTATAAAGAAAGAATATTTTCCTTTTACACATTTTTGTATTGGAACTCTGCGGGTAAAATATTGATTTAAATCAATTTCGTCCTTTTCAAAGGCATGACCTAACATTGCTACTTACACAAGCACCCACTCTTGTAAGTCAAATGCTTGCTCAGAGATATATTAATTGATATTATATTATATTAATACAAATAATCCATCCATCATTTAAAAAAGTAAATTCACCATAAGAAACTCCAATGAAGTTTGTCAAAAGACTCAATGAAGTAGAGTTAACTAAATTACAAAACTTTTACTTGAACATGAATTATGAAGTCACCCAAAAATATCATATAACTACAGGATATGGGCTTGTTGCAAAAAAAGATGACTCAGATTACTAGATCTACCTTCCAGGGAAATTTTAGGCCAAACAAAAAAAGTTGATTTAGGTATGCCTCCCAAGACCACATACAATCATCGTAAAGAGGTCGAATTTCAACATGTTAAAGAAGAAAAGAAGGATCTAGGGAATGAGGTCTACCTTCTAGGAAAATTCCAAGCCTAGTGGAGTAAGTTGATTTTATGGATAGAAAACCCTCGGATGGGAAAATATAATTCCCAAAGAAAATCAAAGATAGGAGTCCAAGGAGAATTCTCAACAAAATTAAAATTCACTAAAGCTACATAAATCCAATAGGCTTGATTGCTAGTTTTGAAAGCTATTTAAGTGTGCACATAAAGAGGATTCCAAGGAGAATTCTCAATGAAAAAAAAAATCAATAGAGCTACAGAACTCCAACAGGCCCAATTGCAAGCTCTGATACCAAGTGATGTGTACTCACATCTAAAGGGTGGAAAAGAATGAACACTCAAAAACAAGAAAACAAAATCACACGAGCAAAAGAAAGGCAAGTGTTTGTCGCCCATACAATTTGTTCACACTATATTGCATATTAGGTTATATAGAAGTACATAGATATGAAAATTGGTGTGTATACGCACAAGTGATATGAAAAGTTTTTATCATCTGGCTTTTCCAAATAAAGCACATCTAAAAATGGAAAACCTCGATGAGATGAAAAGTTAAAAGAGGAAAAGCTATCTACAAGAAAAATTACAAGCACTCTCCATATTTGGAAATTCACACATATTTCACTTGGACTATTTATCCTTAAAACTACCTCCTTGCTTAAAGGAAACTAACCCCACCTTTTGCTACAAATAAGGAAATTGTTGACAAAAAACCGCTTCATACAACCATTTCGCTAATGTAGGTGAAATTCCATTATGACCAACCACGTTGGCTCTATTTGTCTCCTATAATGCATGTGCAAACATCAAGTGTCGTCATCCAAACGTGGTTGAAAATTTAGAATGTTGTTCATTGGATTACCAATAAGAATGTCCTCATCAATACAAGAAGGCTCATACAACTTCAATCAATTAGCAGGAATGACAATGAGAATGCTAAGTTCAACATCAATGATCAAAGGATGTAATTGGAACCAACTGCCTAAGAAATGATAAGGCTCATCCCAAATACATTTCAACCCATAATGTTTTCTTTGAAATTGCTTGTATACATGCAACCATATGCAATCACCTACAAATTGATGAGGACCTGGATGTGAATCATGCAATTGCTTGTGTTTCTTCAATCTCTAATTCGAATGTCACAAATTGTAGCATATATCTTAGCAAGATTATAGATAAAAGATATAGCTTTGTCTTGCTTCTTAGCATGAGCAATATAATGCAGAAAGAGCAACTAGAAACTAATAGGAAGCAGGAGATTGAAATCCATCACAAACCTCAACAAGAGAAAGCCATGTAGATACATGAGTGTCTCTATTGTCACTGTGTTGAATGTCGTGCAATTATTTGTCACGATATTTATTCTCTCGATGATAAATGTGAAGCACATAAACTAAGACTGTGTTCACTACCTCACTCTAGCCATCGATCTATGGATGAAAGAAAGACAATTAAAGATGATGACCAAGCATCAAACATAAAGATTTCCAAAAACGACTTAGAAACCTAGAATCCCAATCTAAGACAATTGTATAAGCCAAACCAAAATTTCTCCAAACATAATGCAAAAGCAATTACAAGAGCATCAACTGTTAGCTACAATAAACGAAAGCAGCCATCTGATAAGTTAAGAAAATTTTACAAATGTCCGACAAATAACCTTAAATAGGTCAGTGGAAATGCTAAGTACATTCGTGTCAATACAAAATGGGAGCGCAAAAACCGCTCCTATAGTAGCAAAATAAAAGCAAGCCTATCAATAATATCACAGATCCAAAATCAAAAAGCCAAGAATTGAGTACAAAGTTGTGGTGCAGATACAAATGTGCAAGCATTTTAAACAACCAAAACCCCAAGCAGAATGCCTCACAACCTGGAACACAGAAGGAAACCTCAAATGCCCCTAAAGTTGTCACCTAAGGATGAGGGAGAGGGGGGTACCCCTTCCCTTGAGCTAGAAATCTTACTACGTGTACCCCTCCTAACATCCAAGGTTGTAGGGAAAACACTCTCAATATACGATCAACCAGAGGGCTTGAAGGCAATGGTGTGTCTCACTATCTAGAAGATGTCACCAATTGTCAAGATCCGGAGGAAGTTATTTATTTGTTGGTGCCAAGTGAACTTTCTCGAGATCTAATACAACATGTCCTCTCGAGGTCTCGTGGATCTAGTCATTGATATGGTGTTGTTGTTTGCCCACCTCTTGGTGTTAATTTCCCTGGAAATGTTCGGTATGGACGAGGTGGCCGAAGTGTATGAGATTGGAGTCTAAGGACCTCCCTTAAGAACAAGGCCAAGTATCACTGGTCCAAATACTTGAAGAAAGTAGGACTCATTGAAAAGGTAATAAAATCACCCTCGTATCTCATAATAGTTGGTGCACCAAAAGATGTGGTGTCCCTTTGTCTTGGTCCCTAGAGATCACAAAGTTGTGAAAACACGTATACCCATGGGATATGATGCTCGGTCTCGAAATTTGCCTAGGAGGATCCTAAGAGCATGCATACTACCATAAGATGCAATCATAATATTGTTGGGTGGCAAACCACCTAATTAATTCCATGGAAATGGATTCCCACTGCCTAGAAGGAACTAGCAGAGTCTAATAAAGGCCAAACTTCCAATTGGGTGTCTTCAATTGGTTGAACAAAGAGCATCTATGCACATAGTATTGAACATGTTTCTTCATAAAAGACCAGTAAAATATCTTTAAAGGTTCTRCAAAATTCTCTCCATAAGAAGAAGAATGTGCATWTTCCATCTATAGTTGCCTAGTTGAACCGGTTGGAACATAAAGTTGATTTAACCTATAAGGCAAACCATCTTTCAATGTATAATCCAAGATGTTAAGATCCYTGACAAGAGGTTTGTTGAGAAAGTCAAAAACTTTGTAGGTGGTCACTTTCTTGCATARCTACCAAATACGCATGTASTGCAAGTTCACATATGGAAATACACCAAAAAATCGATACAAYTGTTTTCTTYTGCTTAGTACAAATATGGTATAGACAATGTAGTATTCATTGTATTGTACCATATCTATATTTGTACAGTATAGGCAAATATAAGTTGTCTCCATACAAAACAACAAAACACTATAAGATCTTGAAAAAAAAGCCTTGATTCTCMCAAAAAAATTGTCTACATCCTCTCCTACYCGTTGTGCCTAAGCCTCTGAAGTGACAAAGTCTACTCTAAAGATCGTTGTACTACTACTCYGAATATCGTGMACTGTGGTTGAGGTTCCATCCATGACTCGAGACCTGCAAATTGAATAAAACACGGTTTCAACAGGAGTATTCTTCCCTAAGCTGTGATTTGAATTATCGTTGATAGTCATGAATCTACTATGATTTTGTGAAGCGTGAAATTGAGAGGGAAACAACAGCACCACGTGTGATTTTCATTTATGAAGCACCGACAGTCTAAAATCATTGACCGGAGAGTTAACCTAGATTTTTTCTCTTGTACCGTTCTTCTTCATTTTTTTCTATCACTCCTCCATGTTAGTTCTTCATTTTCTTTCCTTTGTGTCACTACCAACAACCATGGCAGAACAAGATTACTAATGTTCTTATTATGAATAGAAGAACATATTTGAAAGTGTCGGTCAAAATTTAATGATTGTCACACTTTTCTGCTTAAATCTTGTGATTATTGATGCCCTACATGCAATATAATGGAACTTGTACTTCCATGGTGTTAGCACAAATTTCCAACCTCCAATTGAGTTGATAAACCTGTTATGACAGCAGTAAAAACTTGTCTATAATTGATGGAGTAATGGCCCCAAATTGTCGCTGACCAAATCCCTCTTCGTTTGGGCTAGTGCTTGCTAGCCTCAAAGGAGAGTCCCTACGCACATTGAAGCGCCTTGTTGTTGTCTTTAAGTCTGATTTCTGCATGTAAAACCCTAAGACCAGCGGTTGTTATGTCTTGGACAGCGTGCTAAATCCATCCAAAACACTTGAGAAAAATTACCTTTTGACTTGGAAGGAACCTGCAGGGTTAGCGTAATAGATATAGAGTAGAAATAGAAGAGAAAACGGATCAAAAGATTAAAAATATCACAATGAACAGTTCAGAAAATATGACAAATCATATTGCAAAATTCACAATATACTGACAAGAAACAAGGTTGAAACCAAACACTTAATTCCTTTATCGATATGCTTGCAAAAGCGTTGATTGCGCCATAATAGGCAAGTCCACAACCAATACAACGATCACTTTGCTCAATGAAAAATCACGAGACTAAGAGAGAGAAGAATGAGAAAAAGAGACTACGTTGTTGCTGCTCAAATTCGACCAAGAACCATTGTCAAGCATCCAATATATAGCCTAGGGGGAGCATATCTCAAGGAGAAGGAGAGAGGTCGAATGGGTGGCTAAGTATAGGAGGCTAGGCGCATGAGAGGAGATGGTAAACCAAGTGGAGTATGAAAAGCTTGAGTGTTAGTGAAGTCTAAGTGTGGAAGATGAGGTGGACGAGCATGAGAGGAGGGAGTATGCGCTCTAAAAGGAGGACGCACTAGAGAAAGAGAAGAGGGAATAATGAGGTGAAGAGAGAAGGGAAGTGGAGTAAATAAGTGCATGGGTGAATGTGAATGACCAAATATAGAATTTAGTCCAAGTGGAATAGGCATGTAAGCACATGAGTGAGAGATGACAAAGGAATGCGTCCCCATGTGTGAGAGAAGAGAGGGCGCACTTGGAGAAATGGAAAGAGAGTGAGTGAGTGGAACATGCGCCTAGGTTAGATGGAGTGGGAGTGGTAGATGGAGGCCAAAAATAGCTTTCAAATGCATGTTTTCATGCTCAGTTTGACTCAAGTATGGGTGAGTTACGGCTGAGTCAAATTCGCCCTATTTTTTAGGGAATCTCCTAAATTTTAGGGAATTATGGTTTAAACGCAATTGAAGACAAATTTGGAGTGATGCATGGCAAGTGAAAAGGTGAGTGTGAGGAGTAGTATATACGAAAATTAGGCCCACTTATGCGCCCCCTTAGCTCAATTAATTAATCATTAAATGTTCACGTCATGGGAAAATGCGACCCATGCTAGGTGGATGCCACATCACTCATGTTGATCTACCACATGTCGAAACCTAAGGGTGCCACTTGGCACTGTTGGATGATGATTGTACCTACTAAATATAGAAACATTCTAAAAATAGGATCCAACTCCTAATTTTTAGGAAACTATCCACGTCATCAAGGATGACTAGGAGAATTCTGCCACATGTCAAAATCTAAGCTTGCCACTTGCCATTGCTGAAGATTACGATGACTGCTAAAAATAGAAATTTCCAAAAATAGCCATCTGGTCCCAAAAATTTGAAACTTATCAAAATTGACCCAAACTCTCCACAAATGCTCGATATGACTTAGAGACCACCATCATGTGTCTACTGCTAAAAATAGACAATCCTCGCATGTCCATGATATTATACTCATCGGATTCGATTTTCCGCAAGGAATCCGAATCCGCAATCAGAATCGACATGTGAGCCCTGGTGCCCAACCTGCTAAAAATAGAAATACGTGCCAAATCATCTCGAAAAAGGTCAAAAGACTCGAAATGTCTCAAGAATCAATAATATGTGCTCAGAATCCGAATCTGGGGCAAGGAGCTCAAACTGCTAAAAATAGAGAGTTCTTGCATGTCGACCGGAAAAGTGCTATCAGGCCTAGAATTGTGCTCCCAAAACACAATTTTACAAAAACAAGATTTTGAAGTCCAAAGAAATTCTTCTGAACTCAGAACTGATTCAAAGTCTCGAACCATTTCTGTGCACTACGATTTGACAAAAATCAGCCTTGCTATAGTCCACAAGAGCATAAGATCATTGCCATAAACTGTTAAATCTACAGATTAGAACATGCTTTCCACAGTATTTGATGTACCTTTCAAACCTGGAGAAGAAACTCGTAAAACAGGAGTGCAGTGCATTTTGTTGTCTCCACAATGAAACTGCCAGATTTCCTTCACATGGAGACAGAAAGACTTGGTTGGTTGACTACATCTTTGAAAGATTCAGGGTTTTCCGCAAAAGCTGCAACCACTGCCAAGGATGACTCCAAAGATGGCAAGGGCAGGCGAAGAGAAGCCCCTTCATAGAAGAGTAATCAATCAGAATGGTCTAACCAACAGCAGAAGCTTGGGGAGATGAGTCTCTATTGCAGGCCCTTTATTCTTTGCCATGGCAGCACAGATAGAGCAGAAGAAAGCCTGGACAGGCAGTCAACCTGCCTGTCAAGGATAGGCTGCACCTGAGAGGTGGTATGAGCCCTAGATCACGATGCTGGAAGTGCTGAAACCCTCCACACACCAGAAACATGCACTAAAAACAGACTTATCCACAATATCAAAGCAATCTTCTCCCTAAATAACCCTCGAACACAGTAAATAGGTCTAACCAAGTCAATGCAATACATTTTGTACAATTTAACACTATCATATCTTTTTCAAGTTCCAACTTGAAACCCTAA
>ML793880.1:110271-135841 GCA_009831015.1 Picea engelmannii | reverse complement strand
AAGGATGTCCACTCTGTGCAGAGCAACCCCTCAGGGCATATTTCTGGAAGCACTTCCAACCAAAAAGAAATACTCATAGTTCCATATCTGCCCATTTTACTTCTTTCTTTTATTAGAAACACAACACAAACTGGTGTTTTGAGATTGTCTGCATGAACCTGCATCTAGGAAAAACTGTAATTAAGGATGAATCGCAAGCCAGCTTTGAGCTTACAGACAAAAAAACAAAAAAGGAAGAAGAGACGAGTACTCGAATAACTTGCATCATTAATCATAGCCCATTTTCTGATGAAGAATATCAGAGTATGGAGAAACAATTCGAATAACAAAACTCAATAGACATGCCAATATAGAATTCAAAATGTTTACACAAGGGACTGTATTAATCAATATGCTTTACCTGATTTCTCCAGTAAAAGCCCCACCCTTTCCAACCCAGGCATTCTGGGCAGAAATCTCTATACGATCAGTTAAAGAGCTCTTCACTTGGTCAATATAAACAAATGGAGGCGCTACAACAATATCTGTAACACGATGTAACACAAACAAATTGAAGCAGTTAGATAGCATAGGTACACATTTTATATGAAGCAAGGGTTATAAAGCCCACCCTCAACAACTCTAGATAAGAGAAAGTAACAAAACAGGTTCTCAAGATTTAAAATACATCAGCTACAAAAGATCGATAAGGTGACAGATATACAATCCTGCAAAAGATAGCTCTAATTTACAGATACTAAATATTGCATTGCAAAGCACTATCATGCAATCACCAAATGCATAACAAAGTTATGTAAGACATGGCTACTCCATAATTCTTATCATGCATTCCAATGGTAGAAACATGCATTGAAATTAACCATTCCAATAGAACCGCTCATGTCTAACAAAAAGTCTTTAGCACATGCATATATAAGAGAAAAAAGTCGCCCAATTATGCATGTTACAAAAGCAAAAGCCTAATTGTTCAAAAAACTCATCGGGTGTCATTTTTAATCTGAAATACAATTTTGTTGCAGAACATACACTGTTATTGTAATGTACCTTGGCTAAGAGCTGTTAACAATAGGCCCCCTGCATCATGAGCAAATTACTGACGAACCCACCAGGTGTGCACCTCAGTGGATTGTTTGGCCACCCAGACCTGCAGACTACAGCCCTCCCGGCCTGGCTCAACCTGCTCCAGGTCTGTTGGATCAGCTCAATCAGCCTGCAGCCGACCCTGCCACTGTGCAGGGCAGCAGGTTCAGCAGAGACAAGAGTGCACAGCAGGACAAGTGGAACTCGACAAGCAGACCCTACTCTGGCTTTTGCAATCTCAGAGGAACCTAAGCCCCCAAAGACCCCTACTGATGGGTGGGGCCCCACTGCCTCTACTGTGGTTGATCCTCTGGCTAAAGGTTGGCGCAATGCCCTTAATGATCATTGCCAGCCCCCTCCAGTGGCCAGCACAGCTGTCAATAGTGCTTTATTGTTCAGGCTTGTGCCAGTGTTTATGTATGTGGCATTGACTGTCTAGGGTGTTTTGGCATAAGGCAGCCCCATTTTATCTTTTGAGTATGCTCATGTATATCACTACATAATGGGGTGTTTTGGCATTAGCCAACCCTGAGTTTTACTTTCTGCAATTGCTTATGGAGGTTACTTGGACATCCCTTCCTTTTCGTATTAAAGCTTGTATATATTGCCAATTAATAGAGTTTAAAGGAAGTTTTAGTCAAAAAAAAAGAACTATTAGCAGTAGGTCACAAATAAACAAATAATAGTAATGTGGAGGCAGAGCATATGAAATATAAAGTTGGTGATTCTAAAGAAAAAAGGCATGCTTCATCCAAGGGAAGTCTCAAATAAATATAAACACGCACATACATGAAACGTTGTGTGACCACTTATATTCACAGGACTCTCAATATCACAAGACATGAGCAGGCCCTGAAACAACCAAGACAAGTCAACAAAACTACTATCCTTAACCACTCCAAGCCACATTTTAACCTGCCTATAGCACCCCTACAAATAAGGATTAACAACCAGTCTATCCATTCCAAGAAAAATTGTCTTGAAGCAGGATGATTCAAAATTGTGAAACTTTGCCACAAACATTGCATACTATCATGCATGGCATTGATATCTATCAGGTCTGAAGACAAGTCTGTTACTTGCAATAATATATACCAATAGTGACTGACAAGGATTTCCAAACACCTGTCTTTGACAAGGATGTATCACTGGTTTCTAGGACATGTACACCCTTTCGCCATACCCAGTTACAAGCAGCACCAATTTGAAACATCTCTTAGCATTTTTGGGGACTGCTTAGCAGCTGCAGAGATGGTCAGCTGTCGATATGTACCAGAGATGGCACAAGGTGAGAAGAACCAACACAGAACTTCTAAGACAAGAACCAATAACTTGCTCAAAGAAGCATGCTCTGATACCAATTCATATATGCACAGGTGAACGGCAATGAGGACAATCACATAACATGCAGATGCGAGGGAGGAATTGCCAAACTCTACAAATTATAGTGTTAGATGACTTACAAAAACTAAAATACAAAATACAAAATTACAAATATAATACATATTGGACTGAGTCAACTACGAGTAACTCGTCAGCTGTTCCCAAGTAGCTTACACCTAAATAGTAAACATAAATGAAATTTAGAAAAGCTTTTCCAAGATGTCCTTCATGGACTCCCTTATCCGACCCATTGTTCTCTATGGCTCAGAGTCTGATTGGGCCTCAACTAAGAGAGACCAGACCCTTCTCCAGCGCATCATTAGATGCAAGCAGACAATCCCTCAGCACATCATCCTAGTAGAGTTTGAGGCCCGACCCCTCCGACTTGAGACAATGTTCAGATTAGTTTCTTTTCCGCATCGCATTCAAAGCTTCTCTAACTCGGTGAACGGGGGTTTCAGGTCTTTTAGAGTCCATGGGCATCCAAATGGACCGTCTCCCTCCATTTAGATATTCCTTAGAAGCATCTAGCCACCTCCAACCTACCAGACAAGAGTTGAACAAGATCATCAAGGATGACATTTACAAGTAGTTTACCCAGATCACTTGGGTTAACCCTCAAGGTGGGTTACGCCCAAAGATGGCCTTCTACGTTGAGCAGTTCTTGGAGCTTAGAGACGAGCTCATTATTCAACCACAGTATACACTCAGCCATTGGGCGCACGCTCTTTGCATTCCCCTAGGCCAGTTCAAAGTGGGTTCTCAAAGACTTCGTATAGAGACCAACCACCAGAGCAATCGATCAACCAAGATTGAAGGAGCACTCCGCCTTCCATTGCCCCATATACTATGAGATTAGGGGGAGGTTTCATTTCCTATTCAAGGGGGACTCAAACCCTCACTGGCTTCTTCAGATATTCCAACCAGAGATGCTTGGCCTTATACATGCAAGAGGCCCTTAAGCTCCGAGCCTATTTTCTTCAGCCTCCTACTAGATCAGACTCTACCCAACGGATCACTTCCTTCTTCACAGTGCCACCCTCAAGAAGGGGCACTAAGAGACGGATTGATATCGACACAACTTCGGACTCCAGATCAATGTGGACCCGTGGGACCTTCCCTCGTCCCACGAGATTTCAGCGACATGACCGGATCAGATCCCTCCCCAAGAGACAGACGAGATACCCCAAGCCTCAACGACGAACTACCTCTTCCAAATAGCAACGCAATGTACGATCCAGACATCCCACCAGTGCTCCCTCTGGACATCATACTATCCTGAGCTTTATTCATTCGGCCTCGGATATTAGGAGAGATGGGTCTATTCCATGACAGACCTACCTCATTACTTTTGATTCTTATTCCTCGATCTTCTCCTCCTCTACATCTCCACCCCAAAGCGGGTTTCTAGTCTTAGAGTCGAGGGCTATTCATGCCTCAACGTCAATCTCACTCTCTACTCTACCTTGCTCTACTTTATTTTCTGCATCTTGCCTTTTATAAGAGACCTTTTGGTACTCCTACTTTGTAACAGCATCATTGTACTCAGCAGTCCCTTTGACCTACTTTTGTGGTCAATAGTCGAACATTAATAAAATTATCTATTATCTCCATGAGATGGGTTATGTTGACTAAGAAATAATGCTTTAAGATGTACGTTGTATGGCCTATACGGATAATAAAACATCATTTTTTAGAAAAAGTGAAAGCCTAAATTTGGAGGACTGCACTCCCTATACACACTTACAGGGGAACATTTCTTAGCATGTTTAGTAACAGCTTAGCACTAACAGATATGGTCAGTTGTGCCGAGGCAGCTAAAAGGTGAGGCAAAAATCTAATTTAGGAAACACACTAAACATACAATGGTATGCAGAAAAACTTCCTCGCTTTGTAGGTTGTGTTGACCAAAGAATAATGCCTCAATTTGTAGTATGGCCTATATGGATAGTAAATCATTATTTTTTTAGAAAAGTTAGAAGTGTAAATATGGATGATCTAGCCCTATTGCCAATGTGTTCGGTTTGAATCCCCCTGGGTGGGCGCACTAGCCTATGCTCACGAGTTTACTAGCGATTCCATCCACAAATGTGGTGAAGCATCCTTTCGGTTTCCCCACAATATCAATCTCGATTTCACCAAATGAATATGGCTCTAATCCAAAAAGTAATGAATCTAGATATAGCAACATGGGAAAACATGTCTATGAGAAATTTCAACGAATATCTAGCATCTAGTTAAGGAACAAGGTGGGACATCCTTGGTCTGTGTACCTTACAATGTCCTCAAGAATCTATGCAAATCTCCAAACAAGCAATTGTATCAACCATGGATCTTATAATATACAAGGCATTCTGGAAATCAAATGATAATCAAACTTGACCTCCCAAAAACAAACTCTGCAAAGTAAGGTGCTCCATGGGACACGCAAGAGAGAGAGAGAGGGCACGTGAGTGAGTACAAACAGGTGCGCAATGTAGCTCGAGGCTATGGTATCCAACCACAGTGAAGTCTCAAGCTCTCAAGGAGGCAAGTACCATCTCCAAGCAGGAATGATGGGACTGCAGATATGGGACCTTAGTGAGATCAAAGGTATATTTGAGCTACATTTCAAAAATATTTTTTCACCCTACATGCTCTAATGTACTCCTTTATGGTTGCTAGGAATTCCTACTATAAAGTGATTCCTCATAAGGCCTCAATTGGGGACCAAAACAAGTTAGACAATGAATTTTCAAAAGAGGATCTCTTTGCTAACCTTTCCTTGATGCAAAATAGGAAGTCCCCGACATACATGGGTTGTTTTTGAATTCTACAACACGAAGTGCGATACAGTAGGGGATGATTTTTGCAACATGGCATCTAAAGCCTTCTCCTCGAGTCAATTCCCCAAGTCTTTTAACCAAGGGTTGATTAAATTGAATACCAAGAATGCTTTGAGAGACCCCATCAAGGGCTTGAGACTATCACTTTGCTAGGAGTGGCCTATAAGATCCTGGCCAAGGCAATAGTTGTTTTCTTCATAATGTTGCCAAAAAGATTGTTTGGAGGGAGCAAAAAAGTTGTGTAGGGGCAATTTATCTTGTACATAGTGATTTCAACATGGGAGACCATGGAGTGGGTAGGGAGGGAGTCTGACCAACGAACCCTCTTCTTCATGATTGACTTTGACAAAGACTATAATCAAATCATTTGGTCTTTCATCACTGCAATGTTGACCTATTTAGAATTTCACCCTCAATGTGTACACACTTTTTCCAGTGAACACACTTTTTTCCAATGCCTCAACTTTTGAATCAATGAACAACTCCCTATCCTCACATATTTTGTTGCATCAATCTATTGGACATGTGTGTCCTCGAACCCCTTATATTTGTGTGTTAACAACGAATGCTTTAAGCTATCTCTTGGAAGCTACAAGCATCCAAGGACACATGCAGGGTATTTCTCTCCCACATGGTTCAAAGATAGTTAGCAACCCATTTTGCAAATGATTCACTCCTTTCCATGTGCATGGATTTATGATCAATTGATGGAGCCATGCATTGTTTGGATATTCTTTTGTGGGGCCTCGGGGACAGTAGTTAAGGATCACAAAACTGGTTATTAGTTGGTCAGTTTGGATGACCCTATGAAATGAATCCCTCCAGCTTGTACTTTTTTTCACCCAATTGTTATTATGCAATATCTTGGCATTCCTTTAGTATGAAGATTTCTCTGGTAGCCATCTGGGATTATTGTCTTCAACCTTTACAAAATAAGTTATTTCGGTAGCCATCTGGGATTATTGTCTTCAACCTTTACAAAATAAGTTACTCTTCTAGCAAAATAACGACCTCCCATTCACCGGAAAATTTGTTGTTGTGGGAAGGATCTTTCAAGCTTCTCATATCTATTATGCGTCATGCTAGTTCCCAGTAGGGGTTAGTTTCAAAAGTTGGAGCAGATGTTGAGGTCGTATTTGTGGTCAAATTATGGTAGGGAACACAACCTTCGGATGGTGACTTGGGATGTCTATATCATTCCCAAGGATGAGGGAGGACTTGGTTTGATTGATGTGGCTACACATGGCAACATTCTTGCAACCAAGTGATTCGTTCAATGTCGAGAGGAGCCTTCTTCACAGCAGGTTTTGTTGAGACACAAATTGTGCACATCTCAACATATTGGCAGGATACGAGGGTCCTTCGGTTTGTGTGATATCATTTCAGCACCTCAACAATTTCAGATATCAAGCACTTCTATTTTAAGAAGTATTTTAGGAGGAAGGTGAAAGGGTTGGTCAAGTGGTACATTGTTGGCAATTGTGCAAGGTCCAAATTAGTTAGACATCCTATTTGGAGCTAGAGGATGCAAGACACTTGAACCATTGATCTTCCATGATTTTAGACACGACAGTTGAGGAAGAAGTGCATCTTTCTTTCATGTGAGTTGTGGGATTTAGATCCACAATAATAGAAGGACTAGCAAACCTTAGCACACAATTATACCATGTTCTTTGTAGATCAACCCACCATCATGGAGATTGCCAAACACATTACACAAGAGGTTATGTTCAAGACGAACATTGATATGTTGGGACCTGTATGGTGTGATTAGGAGTGGAGTTTTGGTCATCCACTTGTTCCGTATGACTCACATAGGTTGTATTCCATCCTACATCAATGCCACAATCTTCTGATGTGGAGATTCAGTGGATTCAAATGTTGCATAGTGTCTGGACAATGTAGGCGTCATATAAGCTATGTGTGTTTGCATTGTTGGTTATCTATCAAGACCTTCCTTCCAAGGCTCAATTGGAAAAAAGCAATCTCTTTGATGGTTTCTACCTTATCAACAACCGTTCCAAAATAGTGAAGCATTATGGGATTGTCAATTTGCCATCAGTTGATGGGATCATGTACAAATACAACATTCGGCTCTTCTTCGAGGCAAAGTGAATTGGCATGCAATTTTTTTGTGATTCCAAGTGTTTAGTTTGCTCAAAAGGTAAGGTGCTCCACTTGAAGATGATGATCGTAAAACTATGCCAAGTGGACTTTCACGCTCTTACGTCATTGCATTATCATGTACTTTAGGATGCAACCTTGCATCATCCTAAAATGTAGGTAGGGGTGTAATATTAGGGACTCGTTTGGCTCCATCCAAGTGACTTTCAAATATGTTTTGCATATTTCATGGATGTCTCTATTAACATCCCTCTTGGTGTGATTAGGAGCATCAATAGAGAACTCAAGCTTCTCGATGTGTCCACATTTAGCGATTGGGAAGATAAGTGGTCACTACATACCAAATAGTTCCCATCCCTTGACTAACAAGTTGTATTGATGATTGGAGAGTTAAGTATTGATATCTATTGCAACCTAGATAAGAACAAGCCATGCATAAGAGCCTGCGCAACATGGAAACAATGTAGAAATCATTACAATGAAGTGATGACGAGTACCAAACTAGACTAAGATGACATGTTGAATTGTTTTCTTGGTGTTAATATGAGTTATAACATAGTGATAGAACCCTTTCAATGAAATTCCAATCTATCTGACTCATACATGAGCTCCACAACTCACAACAAGAAGAGAAAAGGCCACTAAAGTGAGCAAGGAATGAACCTTAAGCCCAAATGTCTTAGAACTTAGGATAAAAACATTGTCATTTCAAGACTGATAGTGTTGCATTTCCTTCTAGACACTCCTATAGACTATTGACCATCGACTGTACTCACTATTACCATTGACCTATCCCTTGGTCATTTGTAGACATCAATAAAATTGTCAAATCTTAGCTTACCTATCTATTGTTGGAATCAACCTAAAAGACGTGCAAGAAAATACCATCCCCGGGCTTATGATGCTACCACTGCCACACCCTTTGTAGGTAATAGTACTAGTGGATGAATCCACTCTACTATGTTCAATGCCCTAATTTTTGTTTTTTTGAGGTCAACCTATAAACCATGATCATCACAAAATGAACTGCGAGAATCAAGTTTGAAGACTTGCAACTGCACCAGAAAACCAAACAATGTCATCTACAAACAACAAATGACAATGGAAATCCCAATGAGAATGCATAAACATGCATCTCCCATGGTTGTTATTCATCAATAGAAAGCCCAAAGACTGTGGGTGGGGATGGGTGCCTTTGCTTTACAAAAAACTAATGTGCATGGAAGCAATGTTGCACATTTTGGTACAAACCTTCTAAATAATCATCTCATAAAGGATCATCAACAAAGAGATCGCAATGTGCGATAGTAGAAATCCTTGAGCCTCTCAAACAATAGGTGCCACAAGGTAATATCAAGGGCTTTAATAAAGCCCATAAAGCAACAATAAACCTTAGGTTCCTTTGCCTTTGCTTCCTCAAATAATGGTTGTAAGAGTAAAAACATGGTCACAAGTACAGTGGACCCTTCTAAAACCAACTTGAGAATGAGCCTTGTCAATTTTCACATACAACCTTATGTGACTAATTTTCAGATATGAAAATTACTTCCTAGTGATGCAAGAGTAAATCCTAGTTGTTAGCACTGAACAATTTTACACTGGAAGTTCTTAACTAAAAATATATGTAGCGGAAACAACAAGATCAGATATGAATCATCAACACATGAGACAAATTTTTTGTTCTGTAACTTTTGTCAATTTCAAAAATTCTGAGGACAAAACCAGCCCTCCCAACAGATACAAATTCACCAAAATCTGAGGACAACCTTGTCCTCCAATAATTAGAAAAATCAACAAAACCAAACTCAACAAAATACCCGAAAATTCCTCTGCCTGCAAACTTGCTCAGCTACCACCAGTACACGTGTTGACGTCAACCGTACGACTGTTGACATCAGTAGTACAAACCATTGTACTTGCCTGAAATTTCATGCGTGTGAGTTGTCCTGTCCTTTTCACACGTGTGGACATGCTGCTTGATTGTTCACACGTGCGGACTTATCCATATTGTTCCTCTCGCACATGTGAATCGTACAGCCTTCACACGTGCGATCTATTCACAGGTGTGGTTGTCCTATTTCTTCCACATGTGCAGCAGTTGCTCCTCCTCCTTCACATGTGTGCCCTTCTTGAATGGAAAGAAGCCTTCCTTGGCTGTGACAGAAACAAAAAAAAAAATCTCCTTGAAACCCTCGGCCAAATTTGCCACAATAGCAGAATTTCCCTTACTGAAATTTCCAAGCTCCTAGCACAAGTGCACTCTCACTTATGCTAACTCGACAATTGAACAATGAAATTTGTCACTATCTCTCCTCACCTTATATAGGAGTCTTATGAGTGAGTTTAGGCACCCCTCCTAAACTCAACAATTAATTAGAATATTTTAATCCTCTTTGTGGGTGTAAAACCCCAACACAAGCCCACAAAGCCCATCAACTTGCCCATGAGGCCCTAGCCTCAATCCTAGGTCGATTTCACTGAAACAAAAGGCTAAATTGGTGCCAACGGAGATTCCCACATGCTTGAAACCTTAGCGTCTTGTGGGAGCGCCTCTCAAAGCTACAAAAGCTTCAACGAGCCTGAAGCTTCTTAGTCTCTTCCCAGTTAGATATATAGTAATCTAATGTTGTGGTAAAGCTTACAGCCAAAACGTGTACAATTATGATGTTTTGAAGATGAGATGAAAACAATTGTCTAGTTCATTTTCATCCCCCAACTTGAAGATGAGATGAATAATGTGTGAAGTCCACGATGGAGGAAAGTTGTAGGAAACAACGTAGTTTAAGAAACTTGCGATGTGAATTGCAAAATAATCAAGCTATCTTTAAGAAATTCAACGTTTAGCCTCTTTAAATCTTGGCATTTGTTAGACTAGAGCTTGACGAGGGCATGCATGATAAACGATTTGCAAAGCCATGACAATTGATAGGTTTTGCATTGAAAAGAAGTGGTTGGTTAGGAAATCATAGAGTGAAGTGGCATATTAAACCATGTGTCAAGTTCGGTGATGGTCTGAACAACCTTTTTGGGTTCTCCAAAAGGACTTGGGACTAGTTCGAAAAATATTGAACGACCTCCTCATCTTTAGTTGAGGTACTTGTGTTTTTTCCCAAAATAACTTTGGTTTAACATTTTAGATTGGTTTGGCTTTATGAATCTATGAACAAGAATATGCCTGGTGAAATTATGTAGGGTTTTATAATCTCTATCATACCAATAATTCCTTGGGAAACGACCAAGCCTAACATGAAGATCAGAGGTGTGAATGGAGCGGAAGAAGGCACCTCATGAGAATGAACAAATTAACTAAGAAAACCTATATGCTCACTCAATAAGGTCATGTGTCTCATAAATGTTTATAAGAGTGGAGTTTAGATTAGCAATGTACTTGTCATCAAAGAAAAGGCTAAAGTGAAAGACAAAGGACCAGCATGGATGACAACGAGTAGGATCGAACTAAGATGGTCAAGTGGGATCCAAAAGAAGATCCCTACATGATCAATCAAATAATGAATGTATCAAATACCTCGAGAGCATACATACCTAAAGGCAAGGGGCTTATCGGTTATAGCATAATCCACTAGCTCCATTGGAAAATAGGTGTAACCTTCTAACTTAGAAAAGTGATCGATACCATTAAGAATGGTCAGCTAATGTGACTCACCAAAGTAATATAATGTTACCCATGATCAATAACGAAAGAGTTTGGTTAATGCTCATATAGGCTCATCTATTGTTGATAAACCTCATGGATCATAAAAGGATCTAAGTATATATCATGGTTGGAATATTGTACTTGACCAATATGAGCATTGAAGTCTCTAAGTAGTAGGACAAAGCCCAAGTTAGAAAACCTCATAATCTGAAGCTATAAATGCACAAAGGTAAGTTAGGGGGAAGTAGCAAGTTGGAATGGAGAGAATCTTCAGACAAAGTCATCTTTGTAATAACATCCATAAGAATCCAGCATCGTATTAGATCTGTCTAACGGAATAGAGGGTGCCAATCTAAGTTGCATGAAAAGTGGAAAAGTGTACAAGTGTCTGAAACGAGAACACCTAAAAATGTGAGCCCCCTAAAATGGGTACATGGGGAAACGCAGTATATAAAAATTACAAAAAATATAGATATACAGTTTTTTTGAGATAACACGTTATCTTGCAAGAAAATGAGAATGGTACACATAAATGGCATTTTAGAAGGAGACATGTGTCGATATTAACTCTCATAAATGATTACATGATGCAAAATCCCTTAGCTTGGTCGTCTTGAATAATACCAACCCATACCCTCATACACGATAGAATCCAGCAAGAACACTACAGTCCTACCAACCTTGAAATCCTGAAAACTGTTAACTTCATTGAATTTTGAATCGGATATGAAATTCGACTTTCTTCATCTAACATCCAATGAGGTTGGAACGACTCTCTAACATCCTAAAACAATTAATGGCAATGTTAAAATTTTAAGTAAACGTTGTAAATACAACTTTTACTTTTAAGAATTTAATATTACAATCAATTACCAAGGTGACAAACTCCTCAAAGCTCAATCCTCTATCTCTGTTTTGTCTTACATGGTCATTGGCACGGATATGACGATATTTTCCTATGGGTCCCACGCCCCACTTGAGCACTTAGGTGGGCCCAGAAACCTCCAAAAATGCTTGAAATATCATTGGAAATGGTTAAAACGGCTTGGAAATGTCGTCAACCGTACCATTTGGTGTTTCCACACTTGGAAAAGTCGCATGGTACAACCAAAAATGTTTCCAAGCCATTTCGTACCTATTTCAACGTTTCCAGGTGTTTCGGGTATTGGGGCATGGCCCAAGTAAGTTTTTCCTCCAACTTATGCACCAATTGCTCAAGAAGTGTGAAGCAATCCCATGAAATCCTTTGAACCCATAGCACAGCATTCTTGCATTGAAATCCTAAAAAGCATGTCTAGCTAGGTAGTGATTTCAATTTTCAAGAGTTTCAAAGAAGAAGATTATTAGCTTTGTCCTAAACCACATCATTGGAAAAGCCTAGAGAGAAAAACAGTGAGCCATTGTAATTTCAAAATTAACTAAAGCAATAGATCGAAACTTTACCCTAAGGCATCAAGAGGAGGTGATGTGATGGGAAAGAATTTGGACCACACCACTAGAGGCAAGTCTCTAATCCAAACTCAAACATTCTAAAATACCACTGACTCCCCTTTCTTTCTCACCTCAAGCACCTTTGCTCTATTCTCTCTATCTTTTTCATGTTGAAGTTTAATCAAGTCTTCATCAATCTAGATTCTATGAGGTAAATGAAGCAACTTTATTCTTTAACTTCAGAGCCTCTAATTTATTATATGATGAGCAAAAGCAAATAATCAATGATGGTTGTGGTATGAAATTGTACAAACTAATAATTAATTACTCAATTGTATAGTACGATGTGTAAATGATATCATAGGGCTATGATATCAAATGGCGGTCTTTGTACTGATGTGATTGTATGGCTTGGTACAGATAATTATTGTTGTAATGCTTAATTGTTGTCCAAACAACTGCAATGGAATTGCAGCATACGAAAAAACGCTTGTACGGAAAACAGCTACAAGTAAACGACAGCAACAGTACAGCAATTGGTTTTATGGATGGAGGCTTGGCAATGGCAATATAGATGGCGGTTGTATAGAGGCACCAGGATGGTGGCGATTGTAGGAATGAATCTTACAAGCCAATTACAGGCTGGCTCTGATACCAATGGTGCAATTAAATGCTCACTTAAATTGCTCAAAGAGATATGAGAAATAATAAATATTTGATATATAAAAGATGAATGAATAAGATGATGATTTTACAATGTGGGGAGCCCCATATAAACTTTCCTAAGCGGGTGCCTTTTCATTAAAATTCATGTCACCTAATTAACCTATGACCTTTCATTGTTATTATTATTTATTTATTATTGTACTTGTATTTTATTTATTATCTTCTAGACTTTATGTATGTAACATCCTCTTAGCACAATGAATTTAAGGAATACATTTTGTATTGAGCTTATATCCTCAAGAGTAATAGACCTAGATTTACATTAAAGCCTATTAAATCGAAATTAAGTATTCTCAATCTTAATTATCCTATATAAACATACTTAAATGCTAGAGTCGATCACAAGGTTTTGGAGATTATATCATATACCATGGATCAACACCTGGTTTCGATGAGAATGAAATTAAGTTGCAAAAGCTTTAGTAAACTATAAGAAGGTTGTTGCTTCATAGATACGCATCAACCCGTGGCCATAACCAAGATGTAGGGACACACTAGAGAAATAACATGCATCCAACCCTTCAAGTAGGGAAAAAATGTATATTTAAAATTTGCTCATTAATTAAAAGCTCATAAAGCATATTTTCCTAACTAAAACCAGCTACCTACTTGTACATCAACTGACCACATCAAAAATAATATCCCCCGAAGCCAATTGGTTTATGGCAATTCTTATGATTGTTATAGTTTAATGTAGAGACAAGAACTGAGTTTTGCATTGTCCATATTTTATTCTGGAGAAGATAGTCAGTTATAATACTAGGCATTAAAATATTAGCCACTTGTTGGGAATTAAAATATAACCCTAGTATTTTATTCAACTGCAGCATATATTACATTATAAATCAATATACATGCACATCAAGATTTTGACATCCAGAAGCCAAACAGAAGTCACAAATAATCCCCCTGCCAACATAAGCTAGGAGCACTAGCATATCAACTTTGGCTCCCACTTGAAGAGAATGTATATCTTTCTAAGAAATGTCAATCCTGTCAATCTGTGAAGTTTGGGTGAAAACCCTGAAACTAATCACAGAGAACCTAGCTAAAGCAAATCACTCAAAGCTTGCAAGAGAAGAGAGAGAGAGAGAGAGAGAGAGAGAGAGAGAGAGAGACAAATCTGAGAGAAAGAATGAACGAATTCTATTGATCACACTAACTAATGATTAATATTCCACATAGAATGAGTAATACACATGCATATATATAGTCCAAGAAAAGCAATGCGCAAATCTTAGGAGTACATGCGCCATAGTAGTGATCTAAAGGAGATCTGGACACTAACTCACTATAGTGGGAGTCAACTAATAGCTAGTCTCATTTAACTGTCAAAGCAATCACCAGTTAACTGAGTTCACACGTGTGGAAGAGAGAGAAAGGCATGCATGCATGAGACATGCAACCTCCTTCTCTTAAGCATGAAAAAAGCAACTGCTGCACGAGAGAAAAGCAAATGTTGCATGTATTAGTTACCTCCAGTAGTTTAGCTGAACTCCTAACTGAAGTCAAACTGAAGTGACAATGCGCCCTGATTTTTACGAAATCTCCTAAAAAATAGGAGACCCTCTCGATGACTAGAAATCCCAAAAAAATAGGAAAAATAATTACTAGGTGAGTGTGTAAGTGTGTAATATCTCTAACACAATCATGGCTGAAATCTGGAGAACCAGATATATATGTATATGGCTTATCAGTGATATGATCTGCAAATTTGTAAGCTTGGTATCAAGGGACTATTAGTTAAACAATAGTATTCTAAGGAAGCATTCATAACAATTTAAACAAATGCTGGAAAGATCCGCTTTTCAGATTTGTATGTTTCTCAAAACCGAGATCATCAAAGCCAATCTAGTTCTACAAGTTAAGCACAGATGATTGCATTTCTAGTTATAAGCTATAACAGTGTACTTTTATAGACAGTGGCTAGCAGCATTTTTCAAGATAATCTGAAAACCCTCATTTTTATTTATGCAATCCAGAAACAGGCTCAGCCATGTAGTAGTACTTTCAGATCCAATATTTTAAAATAAAGGATGAAACTAAACAGGACATTTAAGGCAAAGCTATTGTCCTCCAAGTAAGATTTTTCTTCCAGGAGTTGAACTTCATAAATTGCACCCCTATTATATAAGCCCAACAAATGGTGCCAAGGTAGAAATGTAATGACATGTAAAACACCTGTATTTGCTTCTTTTGCTAGTTTATAACATCTCTGATCACAAGGGACTTGCTTTATATCCTGATTTCAAAGGGATAATGAAATGATAATTTACAACCAATACAAAACCTAATAGCTTAAATTTGCAAGGTCACATAATGTTACTCCTGATGAAAATGTATCATTCATAATGTAGTATAGGATAAGAAAGACACAAGACTATCAACAATCCTTACAAATATAGCTTTATAACTGGCTGTAAATCTAAGATTGTCAAAATATAAGAACATGTTAAAGTTGTTTTACTTAAGAGCATAAAAGCAATAGCAAATCATATACTTAAAATGGAATCCTTCGTACAAATCTTACCTACATCGTCTTCAAGTTTTGCACTGTTCAATTCAGTAACAAGCTTTGAAATGGAATCCTTTGTACCATTCTGTTACCCATTCAAAGCCCACAGAAAGACAATTAGCTCTGCCATAAACCGATTATTTTCTTGGAAGTAAAAGCTCAAAAAGTTTTACTGCATTGGTGAAACAACCCGTCAAAGGTGACAATAAGCCAATCCCCTATGCATTAAAGAAATAAAGGAAGATGGTAACTCAATATATCACATGAATTCAACATGATAAAAATTTGTACAATCTAAAAAATTGTGACTACATTAATTAGATCACGAAGCTTGTGCTTTTTAAAATAGAAAAGTAATTATATCCCAGTTTATAGTTATAGAGTATGCCTAAAGTCTAATAGCTATGGTCAACGTGTTTTGAAAAATATTATAACAAATGCAAGATGCAAACAATGAACGAAAGCATGCACTACTTAAAGTCTCAAAAACACAAACACTCACTCCCCCAACAGGTTCTAGTATCTTTTTTAAATGGAAAGCATTATAAGAGGGAGAAAATGTATAAGATGTATAAGAGGGGAAGTAGAAAAAGCAAATAGAGAGTTGGAAGAGGAAAGACCTAAATTTTGAGACCTTCAGGCTTCACCATTCAATGAAACTCTTCAACCTTTATAGGGCTCAAAAACAAAGTAAACACATTTAGTCACCAAATTTTACATGCAATTTTGCATACTTTTGTGACCAACACAACTTTATTTCAAAACTGAAATTTAACTCAAACAACGAAATTTGATCTCTTATGTACTTCTAGGGCAAGTATCCAGTATCTAGTATCTACTCAAAACTAAAAAATAGTCCAGGTTTTCATTAAAATACTTTATTATTGTCACTCAAAATGCGGCATGCTGCAGATACATCCAATCACTGTAATCATCAACCTGGGTTGAAATCTCATGCCTGCTAGAAATGCCACTCTTGTTGGGTATAGACGACAACTCACTATTGAGCATGTTGTTCATTTATTGCCATGCTACACAACGTCTTTATATTAGATACTTTGATGTTGTATGTTATTATTTCCCCTTTGAGTCATCTCTAACTAAAACAATGTCTAACATTTATGCCTTGCATTCGTTGTTGATTTGGGTTGTCACTTGTTTCCATAAATCAATTATAGGTGTTTTCATATACACCCTTGCTTAGCATTTGTGGCAGTCGATTTCAAGGTGTCTTCTAATTCAACATATTGGGCAAGTGAAAAGCCGAGAATTCTTTTATTTATTGATTTTCCCAGGCCTTAACAAATCGAATCTAGTCAGCAATCTGCAAACTGTCCAATATCAAACTAACTTCTTTCTAGGTGACAAGCCTCACATTGTTCTTATGGGCCTTTTTTTATCTTGGTGTGGTGATTTTGAAACATCATGTTGGCACCAAAGTTAACCTACAAGTTTGGGAGTCCACGTTTGTGTGGCACTTTTACTAGTCACAATCTAGTCTAGCACATCTTCTGAACTACCCCATTTCTTCTTTGTCTCAAAATATCACATATATAGAATGGGAAATCGTTTCATTATGCAATTTTTTGTTGCTACAACTTAAACATTTCCCAATGTTTTTGTGTGCCCTCAACATGCCTTAGCTTCTTCCATTAGTGTTGGGTTTTTATTAACGTTGTTTGATTTTTTTTCATGAGTGCTTGGTGTTTTCCTATCAAAGGAATTCAACAATCATTTGAATATACTATTGAACTCCAGTCTGAACTTCAAAGTCTAGAAGCAACGCATGATCGAAATCTTTCAACACTAGTGATTTTGTACTCTTCTTGGTACTTGTCTTGGAGATGTTAGGATTCATGATGGAACCCTAGGAGCTAGACACTAGGGTTCATAAGGAAACCCTAGGAGAAGATAAGGTCAACAGATGCCAGGTCCAACAAATAAGTCCTCTAGAAGACATTAGTATGAAGCCAGGAGCCTTTCACCAAGGCAAGGGAGGGCTGCCTTAGCTGCCTTTTCCCTTTTGCCAAGCCCACCAGGGGAGGAGTGATTGATTTGATTTATAGCCAGTTTAGTTTATAGGAGGGGATAGAGTCAGGAAGGGGCCAGTAGCCTAAGCCAAGAGATAAAGTGAGTGCACTGATCACTGGTTTATTGGATTTGATCGATGCCCAGTTGAGTGTGGTCCCAAATGAGACAGCCAAGAATTGACAGAAAGAAGGAGACAACTTCTCGACTTCCTTGTTATACTTGGCATGGTGGAGTGTTACAGATTCATCCTAAAAACTTTTTAGCCCCTCACATAATTCCTCAACTATGAGTTGGCTCTCAGTCATCTTGGCATGTACCACAGAACATGCCCGCGTTCGATACTTAGAGGCGTCTCATCTTCTCTAGTCGGTGGCCATCTCTCCAGACCGTTTTCCCCTTTTCAAGTGCTCTTGAGATATGCCAAGCCACCTCCTGCCATCTAAGCAGGACCTGAATCGAGCCATATAAGAGGACATCTACAGACAATACATCTAGGTCACATGGATTGCACCCTCGGAAAGCCTCGACCCACAGATGGCTTTCTACTAGTAAGATCATTGAGGTAGTATGATTCCCATGGAGTTGGAGTAATCAGAGTTATGTAAAGCTTAGGCATATAACCTAATCAAGCTTACAGGTTATGTTCCAATACGGAGCTTAGATTAAGCTGAACAAGAGTTATGAGTTAATTACATGTATTCATTTATTACTGTAATAACGTGTGCTATGACGGGAAAGAGAGATGTCTTGGATGTTCTTAGAGAGATTGCTCCTGTGTAGTGCTACGATTTTCTCTTGTGATGACCAAGGTTTGTGTTATACATGTAAACTCCTAAAGAAGAACACGACATTGAAAATGATTATGGTTCTTGTGCTTCTTGTTGTAGCACTAGGATTTTACCCTAGTAGAAGACATGGAAAGTGGAGTTAACACCTTGTGTGTTTTTGGAACTTTGTTTTAATGGGTTGTAAGGCTAGGGCAATATCATGAAGTTCTTGTATTCTTGAGGATCCATGAAGGTCTTGATGCCTATGATGTCGCAAGAGTGGAAGATCTAGGTTGAGGACTCAAACCCTAGGATGGACATGTAGATTTGGAGGCTAGCACTAGAGTTGCTTTGCCCTGTACGTGTGTGATGCAACGTGACTAGGGTTTACAAACCTTGTGGAATACAATCGTTCTAGTGTGGTGAACTTGTGTGAGACGAGCTTGTTGTTGAAACCAAGGACTTGCTAGTGTTCATGCTTGCTTGTTGAAGATCTTTGATAGTGGCTAGGGTTTTCATGATTTCCCTAGCTAGGGTTTTGGAGAGCTTGAAAGATTGTACCAACTTTGTGATAAAGTTGTGGTATGAACATTTACTTCATTCTTATACATATATATGAAGGTTTCAACTATCCAATACTTYTGTAATGRAAAATTTGATTTTCAGCTTTCATTGTCTTCTTGATTGGGTAATTTCAAGCGCTTATTGTTCATGTTGAAATTTGAATTGACATATTAAAGGCTAAAATTGTTGAATGACTTGACAAACATCTYGAAGATAATAGCGCATATTTACTGTTGTAAATCTGCAGTAATTGAAGTGATTTCAGATAATGGCTTATGCTCGGAAAACTGTGCCCAAGGGCTGAAACTTGTTGGCCTGYGTTTGGTATCATTACTCTTGAATTGCATAGTGGATTGGGGCTGAAGTGAAATGAAATATTGTCCACATTTTGCTGTTGTAATTTATATTTTAATCAGCTTTATGGCTGGTTTGGATCCGGGAAACTTTCCATGTGAGGTAAAATTTCAGGATTGCATTAAAAGCCGGAATTCCAAAATTTCTACATGGTTTCAAAGCTATTTTGACTAAGATCGCTATCTTGGTGACGAGGGAGTTGGTATTTAAATTGTTGGACCTAGGATAGGTTGTTGGGTGGTGAAGCCCTAGTGTGCTTAAGATGACCACTTGCACCCATGAGATGTTTTGATGGGTTGTAACCCTAGTTGCTCTTGTGGTGAGTATGTTTCCACATGTGATAGGTGATAGATCTACTACGGATGGTTGTTATGGATTTATTCTCAGTCTTTGTGTTGCCTAGGAGAACCTATGGTAGGGGGTTGATTTGTTCCAGGGATTGCCAATATGTTTTTAACTATAAGGGGTGGTGGATCTACCTGATTGTGGGTTGTATGGATTTATTTTCAACAAGTGAGATGCCTAAGAGGACCTGTGTTAGGTGGTTGATTTGTTCCAATAGATACCAATGTGTTTTCACTTGTGATAGGTGGAGCATCTTCTTCATAGTGGTATGTGGTCTATATTTCAACAAGTGTGATACCAAAGAGGACATCTAATAGGTGGGTGATTTGTCCTAGTATATACCAATGTTTGGAATGGATTGATGCATGTGATAGGCATGCTTGACCATTTGATTATTCATTGATTATTGGACCCAATATGGGCCGATGCATTCTATGATAGATGGATGGTTATTGGCCGATCTGTTTTGGTTGAGATGTGGTGGTGACCTTGCTCAGCTTCAGTAATTATTCAGAGATGGAGAGAGCTATAAATGTTATCCCTTGAGGGTAGTATTGGTTGTACATCATGTACTTTTGAGGAGAGATTGGTGATGTATATGATGGCTAGTGTGATGCTAAGTTATTGGTGATCTTGTGCATTTGTACATATGGTGGTGTAATCAATGATTGATTCTAAGCTCACAACTATTGGGAGTAGTGATAAGTACCAAGATCAATGTTGTTTGATTCTCTCTAAGAATGGGAGTTGACCATGACATTACTCTTGCTTCAAAATTCTCTCCGATAGAGGGAGTTGATCGTGATGAGATTGTTGCTTTAGTCGTCAGCAGTTTTGAGGTGCATGAGAGGGATTCTCATGTGCACATTTGATAATGACTCTTTTGTTATTGTTGCCTTTTTCCCTTGAGCTTGATATTTCAAGATTGATGAGTTGAGATGTATGTGAATTTCATCTTGTGCTTTGATGGATCTAATCCACTTATCTTGGTATTGTATGGAGATGTGATTATCTTTGCAAGATGTCTCGAGTGGCGCTTGATATGGTGCCAAACGATTTCGGCCCGTGATGATAACTTTAGGGATACTAAAGATCTTGACAAGTTGTTATTAATGTCTTCCTTGTTTTGTAGTGTCCTCAAAGTTCAACAAAAAGTAGTGCTAAGGTTATGTTCCTTTAGTTCACAGAGGGCCATCATTATTTTGGAGCCCCTAACAGACGAGAGTAGGGAGTAGGTTGGTTTTATGGTGTAAACCAGATAACCTCGTTGTATTCTTCTTGCATGTTCACCATCCAACGGCCAAGTTGTATATTGACTGGTTGATTGCTTGCAGAGAGACACACCTTTGTGAACAATGAATGCTTGGATGTTAAGGTGTGCAAACCTATAATTGTGGGTGTGACTCTTGCAAAGTAGGGATAATGTCCTCAAAGTTCAACAAAAAGTAGCGCTAAGGTTATGTTCCTTCAATTCAAAGAGGGCCATCATTATTTTGGAGCCCCTAACAGACGGGAGAAGGGAGAAGGTTGGTTTTATGGTGTAAACCAAGTAACCTTGTTGTATTCTTCTAGCATGTTCATCATCCAAAGGCCAAGTTGTATATTGATTGGTTGATTGCTTGCAGATAGACACACCTTTGTGAATAGTGAATGCTTGGATGTTGAGGTGTGCAAACCTGTAATTGTGGGTGTGACCCTTGCAAAGTAGGGATGATGTTCTATCATGATGGAGGAGTATTTTTCAATTTTGTTAAGGCATTTGAGCTACAAGTTGCAGTTTCAAAGCAAGTTGATGGTGTTATAGAGAACATGTTTCTCATAATGAGGGAGTGTTAGCTTTTGGGGTTGCACCAAAAGTGCTTTCACCTTGCTAGAAGAGTATTAGGTCTCCTAGTCCCTTGGCAATGCTTCATGGACATATGATGGCTCAATTTGGGTGGATGTTTGACCTTGGTTAGAGTATTGGCATGGTGGTCTTACTTTGGAGGATGATACCCTAGTAGGCTTGTTGACTAACCCAATGGGTACACACAATGTGGGAACCAGTAGCTTGAATAGGAGAGGTTCCTACCTAGGAGGAGCATAGCGTAATTGGGGGAGTGTAGTTACCCCTTGCAACTTGGGACCATGTGATATATTATTATATACCTTGGAAGTTGAACACTTGATTTAAGGATGCTTAGGTCAAGGAACATCCTTCATGGAGGTTGGTGATGGACCTAGACATGTTGAGGAGGAGCAATGGACCTTAGTGACCACATTGATAAGCAGAAGAGTAGCATTGGGCACATGAGAGGGCATAGTTAGAGGAGAAGCACCTTGCATGAGGACACTTGAACAACCAACCACCGTGGAAGAGGGAGCATTGGTATAACACCTTGTTGGAGTGCGCACCATCTTCGAGGATTGTTGAGCACAAGATCATGACTTGAGCATTTCATTTTGGGGGTGGAGTAAACCCTAGTTTGGCACATGTGCATCCTTGTAATGTAGAGCATTCCATGTGGGATCGCCTTGTTGGTTACTTGTATGGACACATATCCTTATTGTTGATGTTTGTAGCATCGAACAAGTACTTCCACATTGGTTTTGTCTCTAACATGTGGAAGTCATTCTTAATACCTCTCAGGACTTAGGAGATTCACTTTAATTAAGTGATTATTAAAGTGAATGTACTTTTATAATTAATGGAGTTTAATTTGAGTCAAATGCCTAAGTATTTGGCATTAGTGAGTTAATGTAGATCCTAGCCATTAGGTTATAAAGTGAAGATGAGATCTAATATCAACCATTGATCACTTTGGAGATCTAGATTTTTGGATTTAAGGTAAACTCAAGATTATAAAAGGAAACCTAAGTGAGAGGAGGAGACACACACAAAGTGAGATAGGAGATCTCATTGATTCGGTGGATAAAGACTTTCATCCAAGTGTGCAAGGGCAAGGTCCGAGGAAAGGAGCAAGGGGCAACAAAGGAATACCAACCAGCAAGATCGAAGGACTAATCTTGAGGTGTGATAGGCTAGGCTATTTTGTTGTTTTGTATCTTCATCAGGTGGGCCATTATCCCAGGATGGGAGCCCAGATTTTATCTTAATAAAATCAACAAGGTATTGGTTTTCCCTTGGGGGTTTTTTCAGGAGTATTTACCCAGAAAATTACGAGAACAAATGTGTTTGGTTTCCTGTTGTGCTTCTGCTGATTTATTTCTTTAGATCATTAAAACTCAGTTGTGTTTTTTATTCAGCAAATATGCATAATAAGGTTATTACTGCAAGGTGTTTACTAGGAAGTAAATTGTCGGGTGTTAGGTCTAAAATTTGACACTTATATTATGTTCACCTCCATCTCCTACTTGTGTATAAAGGAGGAGAGAGCTCTTGAAGGTATTCATCAATTTGTTCTCTTATTTGTACTTGTCTTGGAGATGTTAAGGTTCATGAGGAACCCTAGGAGCTAGATGTTATAGTTCACGAGGAAACCCTAGGAGAAGATAAGGGAAAAAAGAGATGTCACGGATGTTCTTGGAGAAATTGCTCTTGTGTGATGCTAGGGTTTGCTCTTGTGATGAAGCCAAGGAGGACTTGTTTGCAGATCTGTGGTGGTGGCTAGGGTTTTCATGATTTCCCTAGCAAGCGTTTTGGAGAGCTTTGAAGATTGTCCAGCTTTGTGATCAAGTTGTGGTATGTACATGTACTTTATTCTTATACATACATACATACATATATATATATATATGAAGGTTCCAGCTGTCCCATACTCAGTTTTCATTCTCTTCTTGATTCACTTATTGTTCATGCTGATTTGACATATTACGGGTTGAAATTGTTGAGTGATTTGAAAAACATCTTGAAAATACTAAGGCAGATTTACTGCTATAAGTCTGCAGTAATTAAAGTAATTTCAGATTTGGTTTATGCTTGGAAAAGTGCGCTCTAAGGGCTGAAACTTGTTGGCATATGTTTTGTATCCTTACTCTTCAATTGCCTAGTGGATTGGTGCTGAAGTGAATTGAAATAATGTCCATTGATTGCTGTTGCAATTTATATTTCAATTCAGCCCTAAGGCTGAATAGTCACAAGATTTAGATCCAGGAAACCTCTAGTGTGAATATTCACAAGATTTGGATCCAAAAAACCTAAGACTTAGCTCAATCAGTTGAACCATCCACCCAAGGCATTTTCCCAACGAGTTCATAGGTCACAGTTTCAAATCTAGTTGAGTAACTTGGAGTTACCATCCGCGATTGAGCCACCCTCCATCCAAATATTCCGAAGAATAGGGGTATATCCCGCAAGGTATATATATATATATATATATATATATATATATATATATATATATATATATATATATNTCTGGACACCCCTTCCCTCATCCCTATCATTCTCCTGTTCCAAAAACTCACGCAACATAGTAATAAAGTCATGATATAATTATAAATCATGACCTAGGTTAAGTTATTAATTAATGAATAAGTTATCTTAGGAGAATGAAGATACAAGACCAAGGGGTTAGCCCAACCGATTGTCGCCAATGTTGTTGGTCATTTGGTTAGTTTTGTGTTAGCATGTGCCCAGTTACAATCCCCCTGGGGGATGCACACTAGTCAACATAGACAGGTTTCCTAGGGATGCCATCCATGAATGTGAAGAAACATACCTTTTGGTTTTCTCACGAGGTTTTCAAAAAAAAAAAGCCAAAGGGGTTATCTCAACCAGTTGTCACCAATGTTGTTGGATATTTAACCAGTTTTTTGCCAACATGTGCCTAGTTCAATTCAAATCCCCATGGGTCAGGCCCATTAGTCTCTATCAACGGGTTTAATAGGGATGCCATCCATGAATGTGGTGAAGCATCATTTTGGTTTCCCTGCAAAGTTTTCCTTGGGAAGAAAAGGTGACTGGAGTTACATAATGTACTCAATGTATGTCTCTCATCTATGATCATGTATTGAGACATTAGAGCATGAAACAACTAAGTCAAGTACATTCTCTCTCTTCTCTTTTCTGCTTTGTACGTGTGTGTGTTTCTCTAACAGCAATATCCTTGGGTTGATGCCGCATATTTCAGGCACACAGTTGCAGACATGGTGAGCAAAACAATAACCAAGCAGTTTTATGCATAAAGGGAATACAATAAAACAAATAATAAGGTAAAATCATGTACAGTGCAGAGATGTTTACATGAATGTAAAATATTAATACTCTCCAATAAGATTAACTTCAATGCAATCACATGATAAGATTAATTAGAAACATGCTAATTCGGCTGATAACAATACCTGCCTCTCCACTTTAGGCGACCTTGATTGATACTTAAACTATACATGGGTCATTAATGTTGTGGTTATTTTCAATGGTAAATTTCACATAGTCGTGACTTTGTTTGAAATTCAAGAGTCTATCATTAATGTTTTGGTCACTCTTGCTAATCAAACACATTAATGAAAGGTTTCAATTTGTGACAGCAATTACAAATGGAAATTAAAAACTGTTGATTATTTTGGATATTAATGGAAATTGGAAATTGAATTTGGACATTAGTTATTATTAAACATCCACTCCATCAATTAGTGTCCTGCCACTCCACCATCCATTAGTGTTTTCCAATTTTCTTCTAGCCGAACCTATCAGAATTCGGCGCAAATCAAGCACCTTTTAGATTTTGTGGTGTATATCTCTAACTTTCAAGTTTCAATCGACAACTACAACATTCCCTTTGAAAGAGTTGCTCCTGCTTGTCAAAAAAGGAAACATTATGGTATAAAA
>ML793880.1:58673-85884 GCA_009831015.1 Picea engelmannii | reverse complement strand
ATGCCCAAAAAAAAATTTGCAACACTAAGATCTTTCATATCACATTTTGAAGACAACTGAGTTTTTTACCTCCTTGATGATTCCCTTGTTGTTTTCAATCAACAACATATCATCAACATACATAACCACGTAAATAAAATAATCACCAACTAATTTGAAATACACACAATGATCAGCCTTTCTCCTTTAGAAACCAAGTCCCAAAATATAAGTATCAAACTTTTGATACCACATCTTTGGAGATTGTTTTAACCCATACAGAGACTTCTTCAGCTTGCAAACCAACTCTTTCTTACCCTCCACTACAAAACCTTATGGTTGTTTCATGTAGGAATGTTGTCTTTACATCCATCTATTCTACTTCAAGATCAAAAGTAGCAACAACATGCAAAAGAAATTTAATAGAAGTCAATTTAGCAAAAGGGGAAAAAATGACACCAAAAACTATTCCCTCTACCTGGGAATATCCCTTTGCTACTAGGTGAGCTTTGTGATTCTCCACTTTACCTTCTACATTCAACTTCTTCTTAAACACCCATCTGCTACCAATGGGATTTCTTCCAGCCAGCAACTCAACTAGATCCCAAGCCTCGTTTTTATCCAAGGCTTGTTAGAAATCGTGATCCAAAATAGTACTTTAGTAAATAAATGTTTTATTTAATAAAACATTAATGTAAAGGGACACCTACACACTCACTTGATTATGTGAGGTGTTCGAGTTAGTTTTAGTCAATTCTAGTGAACGATATTGTTTGTTATAGTTTTTTGGGGTATTTAAACCCATTTGATATTCTACACGAGGTGTTATTTTTTCCCTTAGCCCTCACGTTCCTTTGGTGTAATATTTTTGCCTTTGTTAATAAAAGTTTGTGTGTCTAAGGACACTTTGCCAAAGTGGTATCAGAGCAGGTTTTTGAGAGATGTTGACGAAGACAATGAAAGAGTTTTGAAGAGGCTATGAATAGCGAAATCTTAACGGTCAATTTTTATTTCCTATTTATTTTTAAGGGAAAAATCTAGATTGGATTAAGAGCACGTACATATTGATCTTTATTTGTGTTGGTGGATAATATTTTGTGGTTGGATCTGGAAGCTTATTTCTAAACTTTTAATCTAAGAATCTGGTTAGTTTCTTGAGATATATTGTGCATCCTTATATTCGTATATATTTCCTTATAATATGATGACCGACTGCTCGAATCACCATGAACAAAACTCTACAACCATAGTTTCTATTGATCATTGATCTTCGTGCATAGTGGACATTTGTGTCCAAACCCCACTAGAGCTATCAATTCTCATTTGAGAGTGAATGACTTCCATTTGTGTCCAAACCCCAACAGAGCCATCAATCCTCATTTAAAAGCGGACGACTTCCATTTGTGTCCAAACCCCAACAGAGTCATCAATCCTTGTTTGGAAGCGAATGGACCATTTGACTCGCAGGCTCTACTTGTTCGCAACAACTCGCGGCCTCCACTTGCTCGCAATAACCCTCAACCTGAAAATTTAATGCTTGACCAATAATGTTGCACACACAAAAACCAATGGACCTATGCAACAAATCGTGTGAAAGAAAAATGTGATCTAATATTTTGAAGGCAACAACTCTATGTTGGTTGTGATTCAAATCGATAGGTGTTTAAACTTGCTCACAACCTTGGTGAAAGGATTGGTCGCGGCTTCCATTATCTTAACTATCAATTACATTGTCTTTACTTTAGCTTTCTATTAATCTTTTTATATTCTTGAGGACAGAAGCTCTGCGTGTAAAGTAAAGGAGAAGAACCACCAGTAACAATCCAACATTTTCCTCTATGTTTAAAAGAAGCAATCCCAACCTATTTGAAAGAAGGATAGACAAGTTCAAGTTTAAAAATCTATGGCGCTCAAATCGCACAACAAGCAATGAATTACAGACAAGGAAGACGATGGACCTAGTGTTTGTTATTTGAAAGAAGAAGGATGGACGACCTTTATGGAGATAAGACAAGGAAACCCTAAAAAACAAGAAATAGATAGTCCAACAATCGATTCAAATGAAGAAGGAAGACTCGAATTCAATTCAAAGATTGGTGGAGGCGTTTTTTCAAACAAGGTGAAACCCTAAATTTTGAATGGTGATGTTTTCTTAAAAAAAAAACTTCGCTCTAATAATTATAAAAACAAAGTGAGATTGTAAACTAACATAAGTAAGGAGAACACATCATTTTGTATTATTAAGTGTTGGTTAGAGCACAATAAAGCTCAATCAATCACTTTTTGATGAGACTACATGTGGGTCAAAACCAAGCCCCAATAGATCTCTTTTGCGTGGTGTAAGGTGTGTGATGTGTGGTGTATTATGTGCACAGTTTTTTTCTCTTTCCTATGGTTCATTACTTCGTGGTGCAATATAATTATAATCCCAAATTACCAATTAAGGTGATATAAGGTCTCCATTACAATATTTCACAAACATTGTTGCATATAATCATTGAACATTGCATATTTTTCGGTGTTATAAGGAGCATTGAATATTTTGGGGGGATATAAGGTGTTTTTATTTTTGGCGATATAAGGCACATGTTATTTTGGCGTTATAAGGTGTTCTTTTTGTTTTTTGGCAATATAACATGCATATTATTTTCTCTCTTTTGGTGATATAAGGTGTAATTGCACTAACAACTCAACAATGTCTAAAATCATTAGTTTATTTTTGACAAGTTAGAAGGTTCAAAGAACTATTAAGCATGGAGTCAACACATTCAAAGCACTCTCATTTATAATGAATTATGGAAAGGAATTTGTAATGAACGACCTACAAAACCAACTAATGTTATTCCATTAGCAATATGGGAGTTGAAAGATGAAAAAGCCTTAGCACTGATTCAAAGTAGTGTTTTTGATGAAGTCTTTGTGCACATTGAAAATTGTACTGATTCTTGGTCAGCTTGGAAAATCTCACGACTCAGAGATATCAAGCAAGATATTTCAAAGGTTGTTTCCACTAAAATTGAAGATAGCTTGATGGTTGCAATTCCGATCTCAGGTTTTCCAGAATCATACAAGAATTTCTTGGAAACATTGCATATTACAGATAAGTTGGAAAAAATTGCTTTTGATAAACTTAGTGAGCTACTAGTTATTTATGATTAAACTTTTAGAAAGAAACAACAATCAAGATATGATGTTTTGGTTGCAAGCACAAGCAAGAGCACTATTGAAAAAAGGTGTTTCTTCTACCAAAGTAAATGAGCATAAAGCAAATGAACATCGATATAATGCATCTCAGTATTCAAATCGAGGTTGCGGTTAAGGCTGGTGAAGAGGTAGAGGTTGAGGTAATATGTCTTGGACTAAGAAAGAGTCCAAAGAAGAAGAAGAACACCAATCACAGTCATCTGGAAGAGGAAGGAACAAGAAAACAATAACTTGTTTTCGTTGTAATAGGATTGAACATTGCGCCTTTGATTGTCGCATTCCTTATGAGAAGTTACTAAATAGAAAGAATCTTCTTCAACATAATATTCAAATACAAATGAAAATGAGAATTATGAATATGTTTTTACAACACTCCAACAAAAAAAACAACAAACAAAGTTCAAACAACTAACTCTTTTAGAAATTAATTTGAAGATGCCTAGATCATGGATACAGGTGCAACTCAACATATGACATACATGAAAGATTTCTTTTGGACTTATCATGATTTTAATTTGAGTTCAGGTTTTCACATACCATAGGGAAATGGTTCAATAAACGTGTTTTTACCATGAATTGGGGAAAGTATAATCTCAAATGTTTGGTATGTTGCTTCTTTTAAGAAGACTTTGTTATCTTTGATTTTGATTCACCAATCAGTGCATTAGATAGTAATTGAAGATGGAGTTATAAAAATCAACTCTATCAAGGATAATTATAAAACAATGATGACAGGTTATGAGGATGGAAAACTTCTTCGAATGAAAGCCACAATCATTCCAAGAATGTAGGACTAGTAGAGACATGTATTACACCCATTTGATTATGACATGTTTGCTTTGGTCACTTGAATGTTGATAGTGTTACTCAATTTCAACAACAAGGAATGGTAAATGGATTGCCCACAATTTGGAAGGAAAATGCAAGATGCCAAGCTTGCATTTATAGAAAATAGAGATGATTACCGTTTCCAAAATCCTAAAGAGATTTTGGAAGTATATTAATCAAATATTTACAGTGAAGTTGCATTGTCTTGGCCAATATGGCTCAATGATTTTATTTGTAACTTCCACCTAGCCATTGGCTTGTGGATGGTATGGTATAGAAGTTCCATGCTGAATTCGATTCTATTAAGTGATGGATTGGATGAGTTTTTAAGTAAACATTTCTCTTTGATTTGTAATGATTTCCCAGGGTACTCCAAAGTCGACAAAGATACATTCATACAAGAAATCAACTATTGCTTGCTTGGTTGATTTTGGAAGAACCTTGGCCTCAACCCACTTAGTCACAAAGTCTGTACATACCAAGATATATACATTTTTCTTTGATGGTGGATTGATTGGCCCAACAAAGAATATAACCCATTTTTAAAAGGCTCTATCAAAATATGAGGCTACAGGGGAATTTCATTTGATTGAACTAGTCAACCCATCCTTTTACAACTATCACAACTCTTGACATACTTCTTGGCATCCCTTAAGATGGTAGGCAAATAACATCCTAGATGCAACACTTTGTTGGTGGTCCTCTTGTAAGCAAAGTTCCCTCTACAAGGTTCATCATGACATGCTTTGAGAATGTCATAAACCTCATCTTTGTGAACACAATGTTGGATAACAAGATCCAACCATGTGCAGAAGAGGTGTCCTTGGACCCATGAGTACACGACACTTTGTTTAACAACCGTTTGTTTCTCCTTTGGTGAAAAATGACGTGGAATCTTTCCTGTAGCCAAATAGTTAGCAATATTTGAAAACCACAATGTGTTAATAGATAATGCAAATAAATTTTTGTTAGGAAAAACATCCTCAATAGGAACAACATCACCCTCATTGGTAATCCTGGAAATAATTTCAACAACCACATTTTGTTTGCCCAGTTTATCAAGGATGGTAATGTTGAATTCATGTAGTAATAGCAACCATTTAGTTACCCTACCATTTGTAATAGGTTTATTTATAAGATATTGAATGGAATAATTATCAGTATGTACAAATACATGATAACTGACAATATAATGACGAAACTTGTTAATAGCATGGACAACAACAATAAATTCCTTTATAGTTATTATACAGTTCAACTTTGCAAGAGCAAGGTTCTTGCTCATAAAATAAATGACATAAGGATGGTGTTCCTCTTTTTGTCCAAGTATTGCTCCAATGGCTATATCTAAGGCATCAATGGAGATGTGAAAAGGAAAGAAACAATTTGGTCCCCTTAGCATTGGTGTTATACTGAGTTTCTCTTTAAGGGATTCAAAATCAATATTTCACTTATTAGTCCACAAAAATTCACTATCTTTTGAAAGCAATGTAAACAAAGATGATGAAATATTAGTAAAATTTTCAATGAAATGTCAACAATAACTTGCATGCCCTCAAAAACCACACACATATTTCTAAGCATTGGGGACATGAAGTTTCAAAATTAATTCTATCTTGGTTGGGTATACCTTGATTCATATAGGATATATATGATGACGAAGAAAAATCCCTTCTGATAATAACATATGACACTTTTCATGACTAGGAGAAAGGCTTGTTTCTAGAAATCTAGTGAGAAATTTCCCAAGGTTATCTATGGCTTCTTCAATTGTATTTATATATACAGTAAAATTATCCATATAAAACTCAACATAGACATGGATCAAGTGAGAAAATATTCCTAAAACAACTCTTTGGAAGGTAGCAAGGGTATTACACAATCGAAAGGGTAGTACTCGATAGGCATATGTTCCCATGGGTAGGTGAGCATAGTCTTATCTTGGTCTTCTGGAGCAATATGAATATGGTTATAATCAGTAAATCCCTTAAGAAAATAAAATAACTTCTTTCCTGCCAAGGTACATAGAACCTGATCAATGAAATGAAGAGGAAAATGGTCTTTTAAAGTGGCTTTGTTCAATTCTCGGTAGTCAATGTAAACTCTCCACTTGCCATTTTTCTTTGGTACTATTACCAATGGTGAAACTCACTGACTATCTGAGATAGGATAAATGAAATTTATATTAAGCAATTTCTATAGTTCTTGTAATACCCTAGTTTTGATCCCCATACTAATAATGTATTTTTGTTATTTGATGAAAGGCCATAATGCTTGTAAAGATGAAAGGCTAGAGAGCTTGACAATGTAATAACATTAAACATTAATAATAAAAAACACATTGTTGGATGCAAATTGAAGAGTATTAGTGGGTTATGATTCCATGAGAGAGGGGAATAAAGGGTCTAAGACAAATAAATATATTTTATTAAATCCATATTGGAATTAGTTGGGAAAGTGGTTATGCAAGCTTCTTAGGGAAGCCACATGGTGCATTATTGCGTGCAAATATATAAACCATGATTTTGGTTATTGGGGGTGCCTCCTCACTCTTTCCTCATTATATCATTCTTGTTCTTGGTTTTTGGCATGGGAACGAGATGATGGAGGTAGAGAACCATTACTAGTTGGTTGTAGGTATATATTGGTTATTCCAACAAGAAATTAATGCCCGTGAGCATGAAAATGATGGAAGTTGGGTAAAATTGTCCACAAATGAGAATCCTTGGAGCTTCCAACATTGAGAATTTTTATAAAATAGCATTGAAACCGTGGAAAGAAGTGTAACAACTTGAAGGACTGCATTGCAGAGAAGGTGGTTCCTTTCTCTAGGTTGTGCAGGTGGAGAGGGAAAGAGAGTTGGTAAGTTGAGATTTGTTGTGTGATTGAGAAGATTGTGAGATCTTGATAGCTCATTGGTGTGTGTGTTTTAGATTCAGCCTAGGCACCCGTCCTTATTGATTCATAGCCTCATCTCGAGGGTGGCCTGTTATGGAGAGTTAATTTGCAACAGAGCCTAAGGTTGGGTGGAACGTCCAACGTCTACAACCATTCAGTGAAAATTTTCTTTAAAGATAAGTTCTACATGATTCATATATTTCTGTCGTGCTATATTATGTTTGCTCACTATTAATTCTAAGTGAATATTTTCATTGATTTGCATTGCATAACATATACATTCTTCATTTATATGTGTTTCTTGGTGCAATTATGCTCATGTTATGGCCAAAATAAAAATGTGGCTCCATATTCAAATTTTTTTTAAACCTAGAATATTTTTTATTGATGTGGAAATATGTTTAAATGGCTATTTATGTGGCACCTCAGGTCCACATGGTATTATTAGGTGATGCCATGTCACCTCCCTTAGCCACCTCAACCTTTCCTTATCATCCCTATGGACTCTTCCTTCTTCCTTCTCTTCTTTATTTATTTATATTATTTACGGGGCCAACCATACCTAATTTCCCACTTGGCACCCCGCAATTGGCCATCGCGATTGGGAGAGTCCCATCCCACACCTTTACCCCTGACACACAACATGCTTCCTCACTTGATCAGATGATTGAGAATGAAGTAAGATCAAAGACTACCATGCATTACATGAGTTTGAAGTTGCACAAGAGTTGGTCGATCCAAAGGTCCCATAACTTCTTACCACTATGGTGACACATGATATCTCTTGATTGGTTACGGGGGTTTGGAATGGGGATGTTGAAACATGCGAAAATCCACTGTTCCAGGCCACTTTTGGGGGATTTTTGGGATTTTCAGAGGAAAAGGAACCCTAGATCACAAAACCAGAAAATTTTATTTACTCAAATTTTTACTTGCTCATTGACCTAGATAACTTTTCCTTAGTAAATATTTTCCAAAAGTGTTAAGTTTGGGAGACAGTTAGTTTTGCTAAAAAATTCCAAGTCTAGAGAAATTGTAAAAATGACAAAGTTGTCAATTCCATGCATTGTAGAATTTTATTGGAGCAACATATTGATGATATGAACATTGTTATGTGTTCACCCTCATAAATATTATCAATGCATGATAGAAAAGTTTTCTTGCTTCTTGATGGATTTTCTTCTGCAGGTGATAGAAGTTGACCTCCTAGTCAAATTGCACTAGTAGAAAAAGTGCATAAATTGGGTGAAAATGAGAATTTCAGAAAGCCATAATTTCAGCTCAGAGAAAAAAAATAAGACATAAGTATAGTCATTGGAATGTTGATTCAGAGGAGAATAATATTGAACGATTATAATCTTGATGATTGTTACGAGAATTTGCATGAAATGAGAATAAAAAGGATTTGTATCATTAATTGAGAAAACTTTATAATATGCACAATTCTAACAAAAATGGTTGCTTACACATTTTGCAAAATCAGGGGTATAAGTAGATGAAGTCGAGACATGATCACATATCAAAGACATGGAGGAAACACAAAGAACCTATAGTCATGAGAGAGGAACTAAAGGCCTAAACATTAGTTGGGGTAATGAAGTGACACAATCTAATGGTCATGGGAGCAGGGTGGAGCCAACATAATTGGTAGAGACTATGAGAAGTCTAAGAGTGGAATTACACAATTATAGAGTTGATAGTTAGAAGATAATAAGAGCCAAGGAGGAACAAAACCAAATAAATACCTAGTTGTTGTAAAGTCTAAACCAGTTGCAAAGATAAATGAAGAATCGATTAGTCTCAAGACATGAAGAATAAGGTAGACCTCATGCAAGGATGCATAACTACAAAGGATATAGGCACTCAAAAAGTGATAGTAGAGCTCAAAGACAACACTACTCACCTAATAATTCATCCAGGAAGAAGAAATGAATTGGACAGTCTGCAAGGAGGGATAAGGAAGCTTAAACCACCAAACTTTGATGGTGAGAACAAAAGGGGAGATGATGTTGAAAGTTGGTTTCTTGGAATCAAAAAATATTTCTAGTTGCATAGATACTCATCTAACCTATAAGCCAAGTTACATGGAAAAGCTTCTATGTGATGGGACTAGCTAAAGAAAATCAAGCACACTGATGGGAAAATGATTTCTTGGAAGTAATTCAAGGAACAATTTCAACGACAATACCTTTCAGATCACTACCATGACAAAAAGATGATGAGTTATTTGAAATTAAGTTGGGGAGAATGACCATGGAAAAACATGAAAAGAAGTTGTTGGATTTGCTAGGGTATGTGGGATTTATCAAAGAGGAGAAGGTGAAAATACATAGGTTTATAAGTGGACTATCATCTTTCTATAAAGACAAAATTTAATTTGATAAACCTAGGACTCTGGCAGAGACTTTTAGAAAGGAAAAATACCTATATGAGAAAGGAAAAGGTAGAGAGACTTTTCATAAGCCTTTGAAGGATAAAAATAAGGAGAAATCAGATCAGAGAAGGAAAGGATTCAAACCTCCTTTTAATAGAAACAATCCTAATACATATAAGTAAAATCAACTTGCTAAGAATGAATCCAAGATGGAAAACTCCTCGAGAAAATGGGAAAGGATACCAATCAAATTTTGAGGATGTAAAGAAGATCACATGTAGAAAGATAAGATTTCCCTCATAGAGAATACAAACTGTTGACATTGCACAACATTAAGGAAGCTACCATAGTGGAAGACATCGGAAAAAATATTCCAAGGATATATGTAGCCCTGGAAGATCGACGTGCAGAGCATCAATCTCGTATGATTGAGGAGGAAGGTAAAGTTACAAATCAACCTATTGTTGTTTTAATATACTTAAGGGAAAGCCATAGTTGCATTGATCCTAAAGTAGTGGACATGTTTCATTGGATGAAAACTAAGCTTGAAAGATCATGGTTGGTTTAGCTAGCTACTGGAACGAAGGATCAATGAACTTATCAGAGGTTGTCCGAAATATTTGAATGGAGTGAATAGCAATGTTGATTTTGAATATCATAACATCGAGATCTTATGATATCATAAAGGAATGGACTAGTTGGACAAGCATCATGTTATCCTAGATTGCCATAACAAGACATTTACATGTCTTGATAAAGAAGGAAAATAGAGAATTATGCAAGGAATTACAAGATCCATTTCTATAACAGATATTTGAGCCTTACAGATGAAGATAAGTTTTAGGAAAGGATGCCAATTGTATGCAACTCATGTGGAGGAGCCATAAAAGACCAAAGGGCCAAGTCTTGAATATTTTCCATTGTTGTAAGAGTTTGAGGATGTATTAAAAGAAATACCAAGATTGCCACCCAAAAAGCGATATAGATTTTTCTATTTATTTTGTGCATGGAACTGCCCCAATATCAAAGATTTTTTTACATAATGAACACACCAGAATTCAAAGAATTACAAATGTAGATAGAAGAATTGTTGAAGAAAGGGTACATATGCCCAAGTGTCTCACCTTGGGGAGCACCAATACTCTTTTTGAAAAATAAGGATGGAACATCGAGGTTATTGAATTTAGACAGCTGAATGAAACCACTATGAAGAATAAATACCTTCTACCGAGAGTTGATGAACTCTTTGATCAGTTAAGAAAAACGAAGATATTTTCAAAGATAGACTTGAGATTAGGATATCACTAAGTGAGAATCAAGGAAGAAGACATCAATAATATAAGTTTTAGTACCACGTATTCTCATTATGAATTTGTAGTGGTTCCATTTGGATTGACCAATGCATAAACTATCTTTATGTGCTTAATGAATGGAATATTCATAAATTATCTGGATAATTTTATCATTGTGTTCTTGGATGACATACTTATTTATTCCAAGCTATAGGAAGAACATGAACATCACTTGATATTGGTACTTCAAGTGCTAAGGGAGCATCAACTGTATGCGAAGTTGAGCAAGTGCTCTTTTTACCAAGAGAAGATCCAATATTTGGGGCACATCATTTCAGAGGAAGGCATAGTGGTGGGTCCAAAGAAGATTGAAACCATTAGATGATGGCCAACACCAAATAATGTGTCAGAAGTTAGATATTTTATGGGACTTGTAGGTTATTATAGGAGGTTTATTGATGGTTTTTCAAGGATTACTCATCCCATCATTTCTTTACAAAAGATGGGAACTAAATTTTAATGTACAACAAAATGTGAAGAAATTTTTTATTTATTAGATTTACTTACTAGTGCACCTATTTTGAAGATTGCAGAACCAAATGAAAATTTTGTGGTATGCACAGATGCATGCAAAGAGGGACTTGGTGGAGTCCTCACTCAAAATGGACATATCAATAGTTGTGAGTCCAGAAAGATTAAAGAACATGAAGTGAATTATGCCACACATGATTTCGAGCTTGCTACCATAGTACACACATTAAATATGTGGAGGCACTACTTAATGGGGAAGAAATTTGAATTGAGAACAGACCACGATGGTTTGAAATGTTTGTTTTTAAAAACAATTTTAAAAGCTAGGTAAACAATATGATTGGAATTTTTAAGTGAGTATGACTTTGACATCAAGCATATCAACATAAAAGAGAATAAAGTTGTTGATGGACTCAACATAAGGGTACATATCATGCATGCTACAACCATTAGTATGCATAACTTATATTTAAAGACATGAATTTTAGATGCTATTGTTACATACCAACATTACCTATATGTAAAATAAATCTTATAGTAGGAATATGTACAACACAAATTTAAAGATTATTTTTCTAGGTTACAAAGCCCGGGGAAAACTCCTGAGTACTTCTCCTCATTTTGAGGATGATCCCTAGGGTAAATCGTATAATCTTTAGGGCACAAGGGATAGTCAACAACAAGGCTTGAATCCATAGCAAAAATATACTCATTAAGAGCTCAACATGTCACTTGTGGTAATTGAACCCGAGTGGGGAGGATAATAATCATTACTCCCAACCACCCAAGCTAAACCGAATTAACACAACATAAATTTAAATATTATAAGATTGGTGAAGATGGAATTCTTATGCATAAAAATATATTTTATGTTCCTAATTCTAGAGAATTAAGGAATTTGGTGTTAAAAGAAATGCATAATATTCCATATGCCAAACATCCTGGTTACGGAAAAATAATTGTAGTAGCAAGAAGATAATACTTTTGGTTAGGAATGAAAAGGGATGTTCTTGATTATATTTCTAGGTGCAAGGAATGTCAAAGAGTGAAATCTAAGCATAGACACCCAACATGTTTGCTACAACCACTGACAATCCCATAATGAAAATGGGAAGTGGTAACCATTGATTTTATCACTAAGTTGCCTAAGACAACAAGGCAACATGATTCAATAATGGTGTGTTGCGCCAACAACAACACATTCTCGTAATTTTTTCTCTTCGCTTGTAAAACCATTATTTTAAGAAAAGAAATTGGTCCCCCCCTTTTACTTTTTTCATTATAATTTTTTTAATCTCTTGTTTATCATTTTTTGACACTTAAACTTCTTTTCCTTTTTCACTAGGCATGATCATTTGAGAAACTGAAGATTTTGATTTCTCACCAATACATTTCGTGTCGATGAAGGATTCACATTTCTCGTTGACACATAGTGTGTCAACGAGTAATTCCCTTTTCCCAACGATATCGATGAGTAATCCACTTTTCTCACCGATACACTGATAGGGCATTCAATTTTCCCACTGACACAGAGTATATTGACAAGACATTCACATATTGGGCCGACGCCTTGTATCTTTGAAGTCCATCGAATTTTCTCCCAACCTTAGAAAAATTTCAAATGTTTTTTTTTTTTTTAAATCCTTTCATCTTGTCAACACATCAACACAACATCCTCTTCTTTCACTGATACATGGGCATAATATTTCTATCTCCCACTGATATGTCTGTGAAATATTTCCATCTTCGCCGACACAACAAAACCTCGGGATCTCTTCATGTCACCAATACACAAGAAAATGCTCTCCTTTTCATGTTGGCGAAATATTGTCATTGTTTGCCAATACACTAGCGACTACAACTCTTTTCTTCATGCTTACAGGTCCAAGCTTCAAGATTCCTCCATCTGACTGATACAATGTTCAAAGATTCGTATACCCCACCGATAGATTGACGATGGAATCACTTTATCTCTCCAATACAATGGTAGGGAAGGGGGTTTCCATGTCGATGCATAGGCCCTACCCACAACTCAAGACAACACCCGTACAAAAGATGATGTAACATGATGTAAGCAATGTATGACCGTTTTCTTTGATTTTTGCACCAAACCTCACCTTTTTAACCACAAATGACCCCTTTTTTTAGTCATTTTTATGTTGTTTTATCAACAAAAGAGATATTGGCATCGACATAAGCACCCTAAATGTCTGAGAGAGCATTCACTTGGAAATATCCATTTGACCATCCTCACAAGATTAAAGGTATTTCTTTTAAACTCTTATTGGTCATGTAAATTCTGTTTAAAGAGGTAAAATCCCCCATAAAAGATGTCAAACATGATTTAACACCATTGCTTGTCCCATAACCCCCATTTTCCCCCTTGTTAGGCTCTTGTGGATTTATTTTAAAAGATGGAAAAGGGGAGGAAACCATCCCACGCCTCATTCCTCTCTGCACCAAGTTATTATTTTCATGGTTTTGAGGACTTAGGGTATCATTGTGGCTCCCTCACAGGGCTTGCCCCTTTATGCACTTTCACACTTTCTTTATTTTTCAAATCCTGGTTGAAACGTTATGGATAGTGCCCACTTCTTTGGAGGGAATGTTTGCTTCATGCTATGGGTGATATAGTAAAAAATATTTATTTCCACGTCCACCTAAAATTGTCTGTGGGTTATTTCCAAAGGTGTTCGACTGCCAATTTGGTTTCCTCTCACTCAATAAACATGAATCACACGGTTGGCCCTTGGATTCCCTCATAGGAAATAATTACCTGAAAATGACGAACTGGGCATTCCCCTTCAGCTATAACTGCACATGTTTTAGGCCCTTTCCTTTCAAATACCAATCAATGTTTTAGAAATGAAGCGGTCAATACTTTTCTTCCCGATGATCCGACCACGATGATTCGCTTCCAAGTATATATAGATATAAATACTATGTGATAATGGGGTTACAAGAATTTTCCATGTTTATCACTTGATGTTATATGAGCTAATGGAAAATTTTGTTTGTTGTGATATAATGTTTTTCTTGCAAGTTTGATCATGGTTGCTTACACAAGGAAGGATGAAAATACCCCAACAATCGAGATCTCTCCCAAGAGAGAAGAGGAAGAATCCAATGCTGACACTCCAAGACCCGTCTATAATGATACATAATGCATCATTGACAAAGATACATCTTTCAAATGGGGGGGGGGAATCTATCAAACGTTCAAAAACCAGAATTTCCACTAGTTTTTAGAGAAGGACTTGGACCTCAAAGTATACCGAGCTATCAGAAAATATAGATTGCACCTAATAACATCTCATGTAGCCGTATTCCCTTGTGAGAAGGCCATATCTTAGATTATCATGCACACACATGTAGATATCAGGCTAATAATTGATGCATAGGGTAAATCTATTACTTCTTATCATCCTTTAGTGATCACTTTATACTGTTGATTGGTATTGGAAAATGAGTTGGTGAAAGGATTCACTCACAAGCCGAGGGACCTTATGAAAAATTTGTGGGAATCAAATAAAAATTTCAATACCAAGTCCTTAGACAACTACCATATGAATGTACTAAGACTTCCTTACCAGTATCCAGTGGCCATAATATGTATATTCTATGGAGAGATGGACACCCAGAAATTTAGAGTGTCATGGGTGCTCCTCATTCATTAAATCACCACTTTTGAATCTTCATTCAACTGGGACGACATTCTGTCTTCAACATTGACACAGGCAATTTTAGTTGCAAAGCATATGCCTCCTAGGAAGTACCCCATTTTTCATATGGCCTCATATGTCCTAGACATCATGTGTGTAGTCCACACATACCCGGAGATGGGTTGGGCTTGGTAGCCAAGCGATATCTACATCCACATTTATTGCAAAATTATCTGGGAACACAAATATCATTCAGAGTATCAACGAATCTGTTACAAATTTTTTATTCCTCGAATATGACACATATACCAGAGTCTATAGGGAAGCCCCTCACCTACTTTCTAAATTTGTTACTGATAGACTAGTTTTGCAGAAGATAGAGTATGAAGCTATGGTACATGGATTGGGTGCAGCGCTGAACATGTACAAGATAATGATCTGGCCAACTCTTCCTCTCTAGTTTGGTTCCTACTCATTTAGGGATGTTAAGGAGGCCTAGGTAGAAGTTGACACCTTAACTTATTTTCACTTTAGTGAGGAAAGGTTACATAGGCATGACCCCTTGATAATCATCAGTACACACCACCAAAACTACAAATATAGGTGGAGTTATGAATCATAAGTCTAGGAGGATGAAGAGATCCATTGGAGAGAAAAAAACTTATGATGAAGTAATTTTCAAAAGGGGGAGTATGTCCCTACATAGAGGCAGAATAAAAGATGAACATAAATTTAGAGCTACAAAGGAAGAAAGGAGGAAGAAGCTATATGAAGAGGTAGTCGCAGTCGAGGCCGAGAAAAGAAAGAAAGAATCACGAGTTGCAATTGAATGATAAGCACAAAAGAGAAGAGAGGAAGAAGAGATGAAAATAAAACAAGAAGAGGAACAAAGCTCAGATCCTATGGACACCAATATTCCAGGATCATCTTCAGATGTTCCCCTCACCGGAGGATATTTCCCATTGAGGGAGTTGGGGCTTGGTGCATTCACACCATCTAAGGCTTGCAAGGTAGCCAATTTGAACTCTTTTAGATTTGACAAAGAGTCAGGTAAAATCATCCAACAAAAAATTAGGAAATTGCCTATTGTTGGAGTAGCCTCATTATCAATATCAATAGAGATGGTAGTGGTGGAAATATCAAATGTGGCCCTCTGTCTATTGCTTCAGTCGGTGTATCCTTCAAGCAAGCATCGGAGTAAAAATGAGAAACATGATGCAATAAATCGAGGAGTATAAAGAAAGAATAAGGAATTTGGAGGAAGAGGTGCAATATTAGAAAGGTGATCAAATTGGTGTCCAAGAATTCAAAATAAGAATAGAAGTAGTGAGAAAAGAGATCCACAGTTTGGCCAAGGAACTATATGTTGGAATACAAGAATTCCAAAAGAAATCCACTCAAATCAAGGAACAAATAAACAAATATCAAACCAAGAACATGGAATTTGTTGGAATCCGAGCAGGTTTAGACGAGATGAAACAATGGGCAGAAGAAAATATGGATGCCCATGAAGTCTTACCATGAATGACAGATTGGGAAGATGAACTAAATTATGTGTCTCTTTCCAACTGCTAGCAAGCAGAGGAAATGTTAGAAAAGGATCCAAAGAATTCATTGAGAATATGTTCTAAAATCCATAAGGAAACTATTATCCTGACCTTCAAATGTCATCTTCCCCAAATTAGGGAGCTAGGTTAGCCAAATCCAGACGAGCAGGTACAAGAAAAATTACAGGAGGACATACAAGCTAGAGATATGGCTGCTAGAACTTCACTAAAGCTAACCAATTCCTTGATGGATGATCATCTCGTCAAACGAGCTATGGTTCAAAGTATCATTCAAGATTTCTTTCCTAACCTAAAGAGAAACATAATGATTCTTTCCCAAAACTCAACAACCCACAAAGTTGCTTTAGAGTCTCTGTTGTACCGCAGAATAATTTCTATTCCAGGTTATCATGAAGTATGGGTTACCTATATTAGAGATAAAGACAAAGGGGATTCTTGAGGCAAATTCAAATTTGTATATTTCATGTTTTATTTTTCATAAATTAGAAAGAAAAGAAATGTGGAAGGTGAAGAGTTTGTAAGTATTTCTTGGGAATTCAAGAAGTCCCATGAAATAGTTACCAAATTCAACTATATAAACCAAAGAATTCCCATTTTGAAAGGGCTCTCCGAATCTGCAACTTTGAGAGAACTATTTTTCTAAAAGTAATGGTGAGAAGCCCTCAGGGCCATTTTTGATGGAGAGAAAAACATTTTTTTTTATAACTATTAGTTGTGAAATATTTCCATTAAATGTTGAGTTATTGTGAAATGATGTAAGATTACATTTTTCATTTACAAACTTTTCTTGCATGAATGTATGTTCTTTTACAACATTTGTTCTTCTCTTTTATTAATGTTATGAGATGATGAATAGATGGAAATGAATGGGGTAATGCAATATAATTTTCTTTGCATATATTTATTTATGTATGTGTTGTCTATCCTTGTCCTTTTAACAACTATTTGAGTAAAGGGTTGTATTCAGAGATTGGAGGCATTCTTATCTGTTCATTCATTAGATATGTTTCTCCTAGCTAGGATAGGATAGTGTAGATTTAATTTCTTGCATCTAACATAGTTTATATATGCATACATTGGATTCCCTCATTACATCAACCATTCATTCAACCCTCATACCAGTAATGACAGCCAGGCCAAAATATGAATGGGAATCCTATTCCAAATGGTGTGAAGTCTAATTGGGACCTCGTACCGGGGAGTACCCCTATTTGTTGAAGGGAATTTCTCCCATGTCAACATAGTGGTGGTGGGTAAATTAACAAATATTGCTCATTTTGTTCCATTGAAATTATGTCACAAGGTAACTAATAATGCAAAAAATTACATGAAGGAAATTGCTAGGTGCATGATGTACTTATGGCAATTGTTTCAGATAGAGATCTAAAGTTTACTTCAAACTTTTGGAGAAGATTGTTTAAAGGATTTGGTACAAATATGAATTTTAGTACAACATCCATCCATAGTCAGATGGGAAGACAAAGAGTGAACCAAATGATTGAAGACATGTTAAGAATGTATGTGATGGATAGGCCATCTAAATGGGAAGATTATTTGAATTTGGTTGAGTTTGCTTACAACAATGGGTATCAATATTCATTGAAGATGAGCCCATTTGAAGCTCTGTAAGGTAGAAAATGAAATACTCCAGTGAGTTGGGACAACCTAGTGTTGGAAATTTGGTTTTCATTGATGTCAACCTTGATAAATAGGTGAAGTATCATTGATTGATTGGTTTGAGAAGCATTGCCAATATTGGACATATTTTTATGAAGGTGACTTGAATGTCAAGCATTGTCAATATTTGACATAACGTTATGAAGGTAACTTGAATGTCAAACATTGTCAATATTGGACATAATGTTATGAAGGTGACTTGAATATGAATAGAAAGATAATATTGACTAATATATCGTATGAGCTTGATACACTCATCCTATATTGGATAAGGTTGAGATTGTGTCATTAACATCCATGCACAAAAGAAGAAATTGTAACGAAACTGTCGAGATAAAAAGGGTAAATAGATAATCCAATAATGGATCCATACAAATCACAAATAAATAAGTTAATAAGACATGGTTCATTTAAAGTGATTCATAAAATCTCAATTGAAGAAGAGTCTAGAGATGAGACAAAATGTCAATGGTGGATGTTTGGTGAGGAAGCATTGACACCATCAAGTCACAAGTCGAGTTGATTCAAACAACAATAAGGTCGACTATCTGGAAGTCGATCGAATGCAAGACGAGTCGAAGACAAGTCGATCGACTGCAAGCCTGGAAATTGATGGAAGTTGGAGAGAAAAAGTCAATTGATTTCAAGACGAGTCGAAGACAAGTTGACCAAATGAAGGTCGAAATCGAAGGAAAATTGAGTCGAGAAATACAAGTCAGACAAAGCAAGTCGAGACTACCAAAGTCGAATTTCTCAAGCCGGTTTTCTTCCAAGTCAAGTCAGTCCAAGAAAGAAGTAACCTAAAGGTCAAAGTCGAAGCAGTCCAAGAAAGAAGTAACCTAAAGGTCAAAGTCGAAGCAGTCCAAGAAAGAAGTAACCTAAAGGTTAAAATCGAAGCAAACTTAAATACAAGTCAGGTTGAGGTTGAAGCAAGATGGGTCGACTAGAATTGAAATACTCAAAGTCAAAATTTCTCCTAGTTGAGTCGACCAAAAAGATGTGTGTCGGTCGAATGAGGAAGCAAATACAAAAAAGGGTGAGACAAATTCAAATCTTTAGTGACTAGGAGCTAAGAGGAAACCAATTTTAATATAACCATCAAGTAAAATGTTTACAATTTGAGTTTAAATAATCACCAACAAAGGATATATGTGGAGGTCGATTTAGACATTCAAGAAAAGGTAATATGTACTAAAGTTGATCTGGAATCCGACGACGAAAGGAAAATTTGGGCAAGTTGCCTTCAAAGAACCGTCTGTACCGGCCACCTCACAGACTTTTTGGGGAAATTTATTGCGTTTCGGCTAGTTGGGCATGTTCTGCAAGACACTCATGTCGTAGAATTTTAAAATTTGTTTCCATCACTCCATAATCGTCATACAAAAATCATTGTCTAATTTGGTGTACGAAAAAATAATTAATAAAAGTAACCATTTGTGTTAATTAAATGAAGGGGTGCAATGTTTCATTCCAAAATGACACATTGTTTCAAAGTGGCACCCTTTGAACGAATATATAAATAAAGGAATATTAAGGGAAGATGGTGTCTTGGTGGATATAAATATATACATATAATGGATTGAATGAAAGTTCATTCTATTAGGTTGGTGCATGTTTACAAGTTGAGTCTTGTCACGAGGATTGGATTTCTCACATCTCAATTGGATCTGAGATCAACAAGATGGGTCTTGTTATGAGGGTTGGATTCCTCATTTCTCAGTTGGATCTGAGAACTACAAGATAAGTCTTGTATTAGAGAGTTGGATCTCTCATATCCAGTTAAAGTTGAAGATGTTAAAGGATTGATTTTATTTGTATTCATTCAAGTTAAATAAATAAAATAATGATATTTTATCTACTTCATACAATTTGTGTTATACAAGTTTATGAATAATTAATTGAACTACATATCTTATTTAGTTAATTTAGTTAATCTATGAAAGTGTGAAAAGTAGCCAAAAGTTCCAGACACTGATTCACCCCCCCCTCTTAGTGTCGATGTGTGTTTCAATACCTAGCAGACATAGTAGTAATTAGGCCATAATTTCTCAAGGAAATGGAAAAGTAGATATGGTTAAAACTAAGCAGAATTTGGAAGCAACACAAGATAGGTAGAAGAGTCATGCAGATAAGAGCATAACAACCATAGAGTTTAAAGTGGGAGAGAATGCATTTTTGAAAGTGAAGCCCAAGAAAATATCATTGAAATTGGGCAGTTGTACCAAGCTAGAAGCCAAATGTTTTGGTCCATTTGAAATATTGGACAAAATAGGACCAGTTGCATACATTCTTACATTGCATGCTTCCATGAATGTGTATACTATATTTCATGTTTCTTTGCTGAAAAAGTATGTGCATGATCCTAACCATGTCATTGACTATACTTTGATTCATGTGGAGTTAGAAGGAGACTTCTTGGTAAAACCAGTGCATATACAAGATATGAAGGTCACGGTGCTCTGGGACAAAGCCATAGGGCAGGTAAAGTCCAATGGGCATGTTATAACCCTGAAGAAATGACATGGGAGCTGGAAGATGCAATGTAGGAGGCATACCCGTTTTGATTTTTGATTTTTTGAGATTATGTATATATGTACACCTACATGGTGATATGAACTAAGGACGATGAAAAAAATAATGGGGGAGGGGAATGTAATACCCCAATTTTGATACTCAGGTTAATAATGTATTTTTGTTGTTTCATGAAAGGCCAAAGTTCCTGTAAATATGAAAGTCTAGAGAGCCTAGCAATGTAATAGCATTGGACATTAATAATAGAAAACACATCACTGGTTGCAAGACGAATAAGGATAGAGTCTTAGGGGAATATGACTCCATGAGAGAGGGGGATAAAGAGGCTAAGCCAAATAATTGTATTTCATTAAATCCATCTTGGAATTAGTTGGGAAAGTTGCATGTAAACATATAAACCATGACTTTGGTTGTTGGGGTTCCTCCCCACTCTTTCCTCATTCATTCCTCATTCATTCATTCTCGTTCTTGGTTTTTGGAATGGGAACCAAATTTTGGAGGTTGAGAACCATTGCTAGTTAGCACTAGGTATCTACTGTTATTTTAACAAGAAATTAATGTCGATGAGCATGAGAATGGTGGAAATTGGGTAAAACTATCCACAATTGAGAATACTTGGAGCTTCCAACATTGATATTTTTTGGTGAGTAGCATTGGAACCTTGGAAAGAAGTGGAACAACCTGAGGGACAACATTGCAGATAAGGGGTTTCCTTTCTTTGGGTTGTGTAGGCTAAGGGGGAAAGAGAGTTGGTAAGTTAGGATTTGCTATGTGATTGAGCAGATTGTGAGATCTTGATAGTTGATTGGTGTGTGTGTTTTAGAGTTGGCCCAAACACTTGTCCTTGTGGATTCATAGCCTCAGCTCAAGGGTGGCATGTTGTAGAGAGTTAATGTGCAATAGAGCCTAAATTTGGGTAGAACATTTGACATCTACAGTTAGTCGGTGAACATTTTCTTTAAAGATAAGTTCTACGTGATTCGTATATTTTCGTTGTGTTAAATTGTGTGTATTCATTGTTTATTTATGAGTGAATATTTTAATGTTGTGTATGTTAATGAGCAATTTTCATTTGCACATATACACATTTTCTTGCTTGCATGCATGGTTTGTAGATATGCATGTTTCTTATTTAATTTTATATTGGCATCAAATTTCAAAATTAGTTCAAGAGGGAAAATTCTTGAGGTACTTGAGCAAGGGGTATGTTACAACTCTTCTTTAACTATCTCTCTCAAAGTAGGATCATTCGTCTCTAGGGTTGACGAATGGGTCATAAATCATCTTGAATATAAATGTGATGTGCACAACGATTAGTATGAATTCCTCTTATGTTAGTGTATTCCCATGAAAATGCACCAATATGATTTTGTAGTAACTCAATCAATTGGTTTTTGTGTGAATTTTTGAGCCTAGGATTAATGTTAAGTGTCTTTCCTGGACTAATTTCCATTGATACACACCAATATTTTGATATAGTATACAAAGTAGAAGGCGTTGAGTTAAGTTGTTGTGATAGAGCGTTTAAGGAACAATTCTCTCAAGGAAACCTGCCTAAGATATGAATAAATGATATAGATATTGTATGTTGAAATGAATAAGGATGTGCTATGAAATTACAAATCAGATCATCTTCAATTTCTTCCTTAAAGGTCACGTCTTGATCAAGTTTTAATAATGGTTGGATATTCTCATCGTCACTATCTTCATCTTCTATCCAAGGGGAAATCTCTAAGTATATAAAGGGTTTAGACAGAGGTACAAAGTAAGTTTTTTAGTTCAACCTCCATGAGAAATGGTCATATCTTTGGTTCTACAACAATGTAGGCATTTGCAGTGGTCAACCATGTCCTGCCTAAAATTAGTGGATAACCACCAAGATTATATTTACGCTGTAATACCGTGAAATTTGTCAAATATTCCCAGGAATCCATGGAAACTACTATATCTTCCAATACTCCATCCAGTTCAATAGTAGAAGGATCAACTAACTAAAGGACTATGGGATCCTGATGTATATTAGGTAATTGAAGTTCCTCCATGGTTTCCTTAGTCATGACATAGATGACATCTCCTAGAAAACTTAAGGTGTTTTCAATGGGAACGTTGTTAATGTTAATATTGACCATAGGGATTTTGGGGTCTACATACGTGTTCATAAATATCTTCCCATACATCAGATCAACTAGTTGATAAATTACATGGACAGTTATAGGATCCTTCTTTTTCCTACTAGGCCTCCTTAAGCACAATTCACAAACAAATTTGGAAAATATAGGAACATCTTTAATTGCTTGGAACAAAGGAATTTTGACAAAAACATTTCACAATTCTCCTAGGAAATAAAACTCAGATTAAATGAGTGGTTTGTCTAAACTTTACCTCACTGGATAGGGAGGAACAATATTGGATGATTGTGGCTGGTCTTCCATTGCTGGTAGAGAGGTATGTACTATTGTAAGAGTTTGATAAGCATGATTGGGATGGTTTTTAAATTGGTCAGGAACTTCCTCATCATCGTCGTGTTAAAAAATAATTGGGGAAGTCCTATTATTAATCACTTTCCTTGATCATAAATGGATATCTTGGCAATCAATAGGGGAAATGAAGTATTTTTAATAAATATGTGACTCAACGTTGTAAGTGAGTTGAGATACTTTATTGTTTGATCTGGAATGCATTATGCATGTATTTGAGGAGGTTTATTAGCTGAAAACTGTAATTGTTGTAGTTGTTGTAGCTGTAGATCAATTATGGTGGGTATGGCTGGACTAGATTTTGTGGCATATTTCCAAAAGGATTCCCTTGCCATCCTTGTTTCCATGGTTGGTTTTGGGCCTACCAAGGAGCCCATTGCTACTAAGATATGGGTGGATAATAGTTTTGAGGAGGATATTGAGCATTATTAAAATATGAAGCATAATACTTTGATGGGTTGCATCATACCTAATGGGAAATGTTTCCATTGTCGCTTCTGAGATATAAAATATATTTGTTTCAGGCCTTCATTATATCCCTAGTATACTAAGTTTGGTTCATGAAATGAAGGACAATAACCAATTGCATGATTCTCCTCGTAGATAACACAAGATTCTATAGTATTTAGTGGACAATCCCACATAGGGTGCTTCTTTCAACATTTGGAACAAAAGATGGTTAATTCCAACTATTCTTCATCTTGCTTCTTCTTGGATTGTAATATATTTAACCATGGGCTAATATAACTAAGAATATCAATTTCAAAGTCATATAATAATTCCCAATTTAAGCTCTAGTAGGTACTCCCCCAATTGATTTAGTAACTCTAGTAACATATTTCTAGAACCTTTACCATGCTTGGCATTGCCTCATGAGTAACAATTACATAATTTACAATTTCCTCAAATTATAGCTAAGACACATCCCCTACTCCCATTAGATTCATTCATCTAGAATTCCTCTTAAAAGAATGATATGAAGAGTATCTAGATCCAACTTGTTTTGTTTGGATATTTGTAGATTATATCGAAATGTCTCAACACAATCTTCAAGGCTTTCATCTTTCTTTTGTGTCATTTTAAAAATCTCATCTCATAGCTCTATAACTGAGCAATAATCTTGATATTTCTTCAGAAATATTTGTTGCATCTCATCCCAAGTTCGTATGGTATTTCCTCCAAGCCCAATGAACTATCGAAGAGTTTCTTCCTTAAGGGTGGCAAGAAACAATTTAAGCTTCCGAGCATATGAGGAATAATCACAATTTCAACAAAGTACATCAAGTTCAAGGAGAAATGTATCAGTATCTTCACTAGCCATGCCATGAAAATTAGGCATAGTAGAAGGTGGAATTTTTTTCATTTAAAATATCCCCTTAAAATATCGAATTGGAAATTTGAAAGTTGTGGGTTCTTGCTAGTTTTAAGCTCCTCCTTCTTCATTAGACATATTATTTTTCCAAAAAATAATCTCTCCATGTGCTCTAGATTCTAAAGAAGGCGCTGATTCTGCAAAAAATTCTGGTTCTTCCACCTAGTTTTCTTGAAATTATGAGTCTTCTTGCTTGTTAATTAATTCTTTTGTTTCTATAACAGATGGTATGAGTATAGATTCAACAACATAAATGGATCCAAGGTTGGTTGGTATAGGATTGGATTCAATAACTCCTTCATTGGAAGTTGATTGGGATCCATAAGGTAGGCATGTATTCCCTCCTTTTATGGATTTTCTTGTAAGTTTGTTTGTCAGTAAAATTGTGTTTATTTAGTATGCATTTGCAGTTATGCAAACGAGTAGTCACGATATTTTCTAGACATAAAGTGATTTGACAGTTCATATTCTCCTTAATACTAACGACTATATTGATGCATGGCTTGGCACCTGATTGGCCCTCGATCTATATTAAAGAGCATGGAGGGTCATTTGTTGAAGATCGACTGTGAGAAAATATCATGTAGAACATTTTTCTTTTGCATTGATATATTTCCTCAAGTGGCCACATTGGCTGGGTCGTGGATTGTTTCCCTCTTCGAGGGTTTTAACCACATAAAACACTAGTGTACTAATCTCTGATTTTTTTGTGCGAGCGGTTGCTTAAGGTGTTCATCTTGTGTGGAAATACCTTATGTTTTCAAACAAGGGTGTCTGACCAGGTGACCCCACTTGTATTCCCTGTTGCATGTTTCCTGGTCACAATTTTACCCACTAAACAATAGACCACGATGTTTAAATATGTCAGAATATGTTTCTAGCCCAAAAAAACATTCTCTAAAATTTGGCTATGTGCTAGCATAAGAAAGTTCTTTGATACCACTTGTGGTGTACCTTGATATCTATAACATACAACTCAGAGAAATATTGATAGAAATGTGTTGATCTCTTTTCCTTTAAGGGACCCGAGTCAACCTCCTAGGGTATTCTTGTAAAGATTCATAAAGATCCCCTATGCATTTTTATAGAGGTGGTACTCCTCTTTCTCAATTAGATTTTCAATATACTCATTCAAACAATAGATTTAACATTCATAACATCCACACCCGTGAGTGGACTAGGTGGAAAAGTATCTATAAAGATAACAAATAAATTATAACAAAATAAATTCACCATTAATGAATATAATAATCACATCCATTCATTTGAAGTAATGAGAGAAAATATTCAAGGCAAGACTCGTAGACATAAACAAGATTAATGGTCCAAAAATTAGAAGGCTTTAAATGATTTCAATCATTTAAATCACAATATGCATAGGAGAAACACACTCGACATTTCATGCTTATATAAAAGTATGAAATCACAATATGCATAGGAGAAACACACTCGACATTTCATGCTTATATAAAAGTATGAAATCACAAAAGCAACGAACTCGTGGAACAACTCTGCATGAGAGTAAAAAATATTACAAATTGATGTTCAAGTTTGAACAAAAGGTTTTCCTATCGCATGACACAATATTCTTAATACTTAAACGATAAAAGAAATGCATTCGTCCAAATGGACTAGGATGGTGCTCCCATGGACCAAATAAAATAATAGAGGTAACATGGAAGAATAAAAGAAATGCAATCAGGGATCGAATTTACAAGCAAACAAGAAACCAATAAAGCTAGATGATCAAATATTAGGAGGAAATAAGGGAAATGTCTTAGAAAATGAATGCACTCACAAAAAAATGGAAGTGGAATGGTGGATGTATGGATCTCTCTCTTCACATATATGTAACTTTTGGGTGAACCATTCTGGTATAATTGCTTCTTGGAATTTACTCAATATTATTTACTCGTGTTAAGGATCTCTTGAGCCAATCTTCAATGTAGTCCTTCATTGGTAGAACCATGATGTCTGGTTTAACCCAGAGTGAGAATAGTTAATCTTCCATTGCTTTAAGATCACAGTGTAGCTATTGTACTAATGCCAGGTGGTCTTCGTTATCATCCACATAGGTAACTAACCATATTTTGATTTCTTCTTCCAGAAAGTTAGTGAGATTGTAAAACTCACTAGCCCATGAAGTTTTTATTATGTTCAACTCCGTCTCTAATTGCTCTTTGGTTAAAAGCATATATTCCTTTACTAGTTGTGGGACCTCAAGATCTTTAACTATTTTGAGTGACTTAAAGAATGATGTGCTTCTTTTATCATCAATCTTTGTACAACTATAAATTGAGTCTCGTAGAATTTATATCCTCGCCAACCAACCTACTTTCACTTGTTTTAATGTGTGATCTGAAGGCATATCTTTTTGCTTTTTGTTGAAATCACTTAAATTTGACACCCGTGTGATAAAATTACTTAAAGCATTTTTATAAAATAATTCATCATTTTCTAAATCCTTCAGCAAATACTCAACAAAGAAGCGATCTATTGTGATAAATTCCTCAGAATACTACTGACCTCCCAAGCTTATGAAATAATACTAAGCCACTTATTAATATTCTCAGTGACATACATTCTTATTCTGCTCAACAATTTAGCGACCTTGTTTATTCAAGTTTATGTCCCTGGTGTGTCCTACGACATTTGGTCTGGAACAACGATGACCAATGGTTTTGCGAACAAAGGTTTAGGACTTAGGGCATCCTCTAGCTCACATATTCTTTTCTTTAACATGGTATTTTCTAGCTCCTGCTCTAATATTGAGTGTGCAAGAGCATCTCCTATGGTAAGATGTAATTTGAGGAGTCT
>ML793879.1:338375-361490 GCA_009831015.1 Picea engelmannii | reverse complement strand
CCCCCTAAAATTTCCACCGTCTTCAGTGCACATCACCATACAGATATACATGTACACACATACAAGATCTCACATCATATTACTTGAAAATTTCACAAGTTAACAACTCCTACAACAATTCCAACCAACAATTTCTCATTCCCTTCAACCTGCACAACCCAAGGAGGTGTACCCCCTTCTTTACACCATAGTCCCTCAAGTTGTACTACTTCCCTTCCAGGGCTCCAACTATTGATCTCGTTTCCTGTTAAGGACAAGTCAACCTCGTAGGGCATTCTCATGGGACTTGGATATACTCTATTCATTTTTATAGAGGTGGTGTTCTTCTATTTCTCACTCAGGTAACGATTATATTAAGGTTTTGAATAACTGAATTTTCATTTATAAAATATTTAATGCTAGCTAGTGGAACATGCAATGAAAACATGTAAAGTTTTCGTGGAAACAATTTCAATAAAAAGAAATAAAACAAGTTCATTCATTCCACCATAACCATTTCCCATATCATAACAAGAAAAAGAAAAACATTTGAATAAAGAAACACAAAACATAGAGAAACATAGATGGTCCTTTCCAAAGAGCTTTAAATGATTTTTTACCATTCATATTATAAGGATGTAAAGGAAACACATACTCAAGATTTCATGCTTTAATAAAAGTCAGAAACCATAAAAGTCATGAGCTCCCAAAATAACTCTCTATGAAGTTTGAATAAAGGAAGAAGGATGTGCGTGGGAGGAATCATGTTGTCCTAGATTTCTACAAAAAGGATGTTACATACTTTGATGAGGAAGAAGGATGTGTAGTAGGAAAGTTTGGGCATCATCCCTCCACATGAGACACAAAGTTAATAGGAAATAATATGAGTATCTAATTGTGGATGAGGGATGCAGGTGATAACCAATGTAGGATGCGGTGATAACCAATGTGGAATGTGGGAGAACATGGATCCCAAATAGGTTGGTGGGAAATTTCTTTGTATCTGCATTACCAAGCTTATGTAGGATGTGTGTGTGAGTGGCTTGGATGTTTGACAAGGTAACTACCCTCGCGTCTTCATGGATAGGGAGTTTTATAGAAGGGGTCCCAGAAAGGATAAGGTAAAGGTATCAACACCAACACAAGTTAGACATGGAGTTTTTGAGTTGTGGATCTAGGAACCCTAGTTACCAAAATGGATTCTTGCACACTTATATACAATGTAAATTTAGTTTTCTTCAAATTTTGTAAAAAAATGTGGGTTTTCCTCTTGTATGGTCTACTCGTGCTCCCACATGGTGTCATCAGATCCATAGTAGGTCCACGGGACCTTTACTAGGTCGATGGATCTGTTCCTAAGCAATTTGACTTTACGATCCAGAATGTGCAATAGTTCCACCTGAAATTTCCCTTCATGCTCCACCTGGATCGCAGCCCAATCAATCACGTGGTTAGGATCAGACACATATTTATTCAATAAATACACATGAAACACATTATGAATTTTCATGGATGCAGACAATGCAAGCATGTATGAAACCGAGCCTATCTTCTTTAGAACTTCAAACAACCCATAGTATCTTGTTGCCAACTTTGGGAAACTTCCCAATCTTAGTGATCTCCTTTTAGTCTTTACTTTTAAAAACGCATTCTCACCCACTTTGAATTCCATTTGTTCTACCTTTGTCGGCATAACTCTTTTGCATGCCTTGTGCAACCTTTAAATTCTTCCTAATCTTTACCATTTTCTCTTCCATGTTCCTTAGCAATTCTAGTCCAATATTGGTTCTTTCTACTGGGTTATCCCAACTCATTGGAATGTTGCATTTTCTTCCATACAAGGCTTCAAATGGGATCATATTCAATGATGCTTGATACCCATTATTATAAGCAAACTCAACTAGATGAAGGTATTCTTCCCACTTAGAAGGATTGTCCATTACATACATTATTAACATATATTCAATTATCCAGTTGATCCTCTACATTTTCCCATATGACTTAGGGTGATATGTTGTACTAAAATTCAAAATTGTCCCAAAACCAATAAACAACCCCGTCCAAAAATTGGAAGTGAAATTAGGTTCTCTGTCTAACACTATTGCCTTAGGCACACCATGTAGCTTGGAATTTTCCTTCATATAAATCTCTATAATATTCGTTGCCTTGTGAGTCGTTTTCATTGTAATAAAATGTGCAACCTTTGTAAGCTTGTACACCACTACCATTATGGAATCTTGTTGCATTGCTATTCTTGGAAACTTGGTGATAAAATATGTCGTAACTAACTCCCATTTCCATTTAAGAATGGGAAAATGATGTAGCAATCCTGCTAGATGCCTATGTTTAGTCTTCACTTTCTGACATTCAATGAACCTAGCTATGTATTCAACCACATATTTCTTCATTCCAAGACAAAAATATTGGCCTCTTACCGCTGCAATTATCTTCTAGTACCCTAGATGACCAACATATGGTACATTGTGCATTTCCTTCAACACTAAATTTATCAGCACCGGAGAATTAGGAACATAAACCTTGCCCAGTTCAAAGAGGATTCCATCCTCTTCTAGCCCATAGTATTTAAACTCCAGTAGTATATTTCCCTATTGTGAGCCTTCTATAACTTGTGCATAATGTTGATATGATGCTACAACTTTAAAAATTCTTCTTTTTAAAGATGAACAATACATGATAAGGGATGCAACATGCATTCCATGCACCCTCCTTCTAATTGCATCAATCACTTTATTTTATTTTCCCTTGATGTGCTTGATGTGGAAGTCATATTCACTGAGAAATTCCAGCCAACTAGTTTGTCTTACATTCAATGTTGGTTGTTCAAAGAAGTTTTTTTGACCTCTATGATTTGTCTTCATTTGAATATTGTTCCCATGGGATATTGTCTCCACATTTTTAAGGCATGAACTACATAATTTATTTCATGCTCTTTAATATCCCTTGACTCATAACATATGACATGCACATTTTGTATAAGGACTCCACCAAGACCTTTCTTGCATGCATCCGTGCACACAATAAAATCCTCATCTGAATTTTCAACCTTTAAAATAGGTGCATTGGTCAATAATTCCTTCAAATGATGGAAACTCTCTTCAAATTTGGTAGTCCACTCAAACTTTGTTCCCTTCTTTTGCAGTCAGGTGATTATATGCAATAACTTGGAGAAACCTTCAATAAATCTCCTATAGTATTGAACTAGTCCCATAAAGGATATCACTTTTGTAAGATTATTTGGTCTAGGCCACCATTTTATTGTCTCAATCTTCTCAGGGTCCACCACTATGCTCTCCTCTGAAATGATGTGTCCTAATTAATATATTTTCTTTTGATAGAAAGTACACTTGATTAACTTAGCATACAATTGGTTCTCTCTCAATACATGTAGCACCATTCTCAAATGTTTCTCATGCTCCTCCTTTGTCTTAGAGTAGATAAGAATATCATCCAAGAAAACAATGATGAATTTATCTAGGTAATATATGAACACTCCATTCATTAAATGCATAAAAGTAGCTAGTGCATTTGTCATGCCAAGTGGTACCATCACAAATCATAATGGCCATACCTTTTCCTAAATTCCATCTTTCTTGTCTCCTCTTATTTTGTTCTCACATGATGGTAACCCGGCCTAGGGTCAATTTAAGAAAATATCCTTGTGTTGGCACAGGGGTATACCTAGGGTTCAACGCTACAACAACGCACCAAAAAATCCCTAACTACCGACCCTTTTGGAAACACCTGTGAAGCAGATGAAGTCTCACCCGAGGTAGAGGAAGGGTTAGTTGCAGGACTCAAGTGTTTGCAACATTAGCTGGGACACAGATATGTGATTATAATACTTAATAAATCTCTTAGCATCATCAGTTCCTCAATATGCAATCAATATCCACTTCGCTGATAAAACCAAGCTTCACAACATTCACACTAATCTAATGTATTTAAGCACTTAGCATAGGTAAATAGATCAAATCAAGCATATCAAGCACTAAGCATAGCCATATAGATCAGATCTAACATTCTCACATATAATAAGCACAAAGCATAAGTAGATCTATCTAAATACATCAAAGCACTTAACAAATAACATGTGAACACATCAAGACAAAGCACAAAGAAACATAACACAGTGTTTACATGGTTCACTCCCCACCCTGGGGCTACATCCACCAACTCTTCTCCTTTATAGTTTTCATTCAATCGGTTACAAGCATAGAGACTCAAAACCCTTACTCCGCACAGGACAGAAGATATGCGCAACTCGCTAGATCCTTCTTCCTTTCATTACAACACTAAGCCTTCTACAATCTACTACAAGGACCTACACTTAGCTCTGCAAGTCTCTTACAGTCATACACAAAGAACTTACAGACTCTACTTGCACTTAGCATACATTCACATTACATAGATGCGCCAATACTTCTATCTAGAATAAGCACCTATTTATATATTACAAAATAGGCCTAAACATGGGTAAACCCATGGGCCGACATCCCATTCCCATTACATAATCCCAAAAACCCAAAAAGGGGCCGAGATCCCATGATCTCCGCTTTGTCTTCCGCTCCTCCTTCGATAGGCTGTCGAAGTCCCAAAATATGTCAACATGACCAAGAATCTCTCAAAACTTGGTCAGGGGCCAACAGGTCCCCAACACTCACCTGTGACTCGTCCCGAGTCACTCTAGTCTGATCAGTTATGCTTTGAACACCTCAAGTTTGGTTCGAGCTGCTTCGACTTACTACTTTTCTATGGCCTCTTTCTTGATGAACTTCTGGATCACTGCATCATTCACTGGCCCTTCTAGGCACTGTTCTGTTGTAGTGACAACCTGTTCTAGCTTTGCTCCTCATCTTTCAACCTTTGGGAAAAATTGACATGCCTTATCTTGCACAGGTTGGAGCCATTGAGTTACTTCCATAACTTTTCTCTGGGTCGTATGGATCTGCTATTGGGCGGTGTATTTCTCTTGAGATCTCTTCATTCTGTCTACAGCTGACAGGGCATTCAACTGCGCCTGTAGTGTGTCTCTGTGCTACTTCCTGGAGCTGCGACTCCAGTGCCTGCAATTTCGGATTCTCAGGGAGCTTCTCATATGTTTGGGCGCTGCGGTTACTCAGTTGCTTGCATTCCAGGATAAGAGATTATAGTTTGTCAATTGCGTTGCGGGCAGTTGCTTCCCTTAGGTCTCTTACATCTTGCAGGGTCTCAGGTACTGCGCGTAGCTCCAAATCTAGTATGCGTTGTTGTAGTTGTTGAATCACTTCTTCAAGTTGTGCCACCTACTGTGGGACTCTTTCTTCAGCCTTTACTTCTATGACTGTCACATAGCGAAGTGTTCTATTGACCCTCTCCTTTACTTCGAGTTTCTCGACGAGCAACTGTTACTTTTCTTTCTGCAGCTGGACTTTTTCTTCATCCCACTTTGCTTGGAGAGCAAGTTTTCCCATTCTGCAGTACTACGTTGCTCTAAAAGGTCTCCCTGTACTTGTGATAACTCTTGGGTGGCTTGCATTGTTGACTCCTATGCTTTTTTAAGGCAAGTTTCGACTGTATCAACAATTCAGTGTAGTTGAGCTGACTCATTTCCCAGTTCTGGTGTTTCCAATGATAGAGGCGCAGTGGAAACTGCACGACTGGACTGCAGTGCCTGTTGCACCCCTTGAAGTTCAACCTTAATTCGATTGTATATCTCCTCCTTAGCCTCTTGCTTCTCTGCTATCTCCAACGAAGCATTTTTCAGGGTTGTTACAATGAAATCGAAGTCATCTGAGGCGAGGGTAGTCTGCATTTTGGTAATAGAGGCTTTTGATTTCTTAAGGGAAGAAGGCTTCGGGGGGGAAACCTTCCATTTCTTCGAGGGATCCTCCTCGTCTCTAGGCGGTGTAACCTCACCTTTCTTCTCTTCAAATTCTGTGCCATCTATCTCCCCGCCATCACCTCCTTGCTCAGGTGAGATGGAAGCAGTCTTCGTTGAGGTACTACTTACATCTTGGGCTTCTTCATTTTTCTTTGTCTTGCTGGGTCCAAGTGTATCATGTGCTGCTTCTAGACTATCAATATCAGAGATCTCCATAGGGTTTGCTGGAATGAGGAGGTCCACTGACCAGTCTTTGGTGATCTCCTCCAAGTCCTCCTTTTTCATCTTGTAGTAAGATTGAAGTTGCTGCTTGTACTCGTCAGCACACGTTGAAATATAAATGAAATGGCAGTCCGCGCTGAATTTCATTAAAGGCCGAAACCTGTGGAGAGTATTTGGCATGATGTGAGGCTCAGACTGGATGGATGTGTTCAGCTGGTTGTAATATATGTGGAATAAAACATATGACTTCCATTGCTTGTTCATGTCACTGGAATACCACAGTGTACTGAACTTCGTGTCCAGAGGTTCAAAGGGCTCGATGTCTAGGAAGGTCGCACCTTCCGGCATATCCCATGTGATGAAAGCGATTAGGATTCGAAGTCAGCTGAAGTGGAACTCATATCCTTTATCTTGTGATTCCCTACAGTCTAGTTCCAACTGGTTAACGAGGTCCTTTGCCCAATTCATTTGTAGGCCCTCCGCACACTTTCTTGTGAGGTCGACTACAAAACCAGTCACTTGGGTGGGTTGGTTCTTGCAGAATAAATTTTCTATGATCAACTGAAAGGCAAGGCGCACTCTGCTGATCTGGATAGAATCTACCTTGTAGCCTCACATTTCCTTCTCGACATCTCCGTAAGTGTCCTTGATCCTTTGTGCGAGAGCGCGACCCATGACTTTTCCAGGATAGAAATTCTATGGGCCAGGTCCTTGCATGCTAAGCCCGATGATCCGATTTATCAACGTCGGATCCATTGTTATACGACGATTTAACCACAAGTATCTGCCATGGTAATAGGACAACAACAACTTGACACATGCATTCACTTCTTGGTGCCTTCCAAAGTGAGGAATCTTCATGACATTGAGTAGTGTGGACTGCGCGAGGTTCATAGTCCATGACTGGGGAACTATCTTTGAATTCTTTCCCTTTGTTCTGGTCAAGTACTTATGTGGGGCGAGCATGTTGTAGACCTTCCTGTCATCGAGGTTGAAGTCACTAAACTTCAACGCTGCAATATTTTATTGGTCTGCGTGAACTGCGCGTATCCCTTTCGGGAGGTACGCAGTGACCAAAGTGTACTCAAATTCTCTGGGCACACTGTCTCGATTGATTGTGCCACTCAGAGGTGGTAGATAGGTGGGAAAAATGCTCGGAATCAACTTAGCATTCGCGAGATTGTCTCTGTGCTTGGTTCACTTTTCATCAGCTGACCAGGATGGTCCAGCTCGAGCAACGGACGAAGACACTTGCACTGTTCTTATGGATGAATCCTGGATACCTTCAAACATCGACATGACTCTCTCAGTCATCAAGTCGATCAAAACTTCTTCAACAACTTTCTCTGTGGCAATCAATTCTTCCGACATATGCACTCGGGATAAGAAATCGCGGGTTCGGGGAACAACTTAGACATAGTACTGAGATAGAGAGAAAGAGTGTGATGATCACTATATAAACTTGGCTTAGTATGTGGGCTCAAATTCTCAATTGGCAAAAGTGTTCTAGGTGTGTGGCGCGGTGGGATAAATAGGGAACTTGACAACGATTGTCTTGCAATGGGTACGAGCCTCCATTAACTCTTATTCGGTCCGTTATGGCATGGTCCAACGGTTTGATGAAAAACCATAATTTCCTTTCTACCCGTTCGAAGCGTCGATCGAATGGTTATAATGTCCCCCACGACTATATTTATTCGTCATGGCGAAGTGCCATGTGTCGCTATTCTGATATCTTGACGAAGCTCCTATTTTGCAATTTTTCCATCTACGAAGTTCCCTCTGGAACTTTTAATTTTTTTTTGATCTTAGCCCTCTTCTTACTTAGCTTTCTAGCCTTCTTTCCAGTGAGCTTTGTCTCAATATGCATTTTTCCATTTTGATTCTTATCTTCTTTTAACATAGTCACTGCGCGTTGTTGAAGTTATTTTCTAGGACTCAGGGGTAATACCTCTTCTTTATCTAGGATAGGTTCTTCAGTCTTCTTTGGGTCTTCTAATGTTCTTGTAGCTTCGACATCAATGTCTCTGGCATAAAATAACTTCGATCTGTTCTCCTGGATCTATTCTGCGATCCTTCTAGTCATGAATTCTTTTAACTCTTGTTTCTTCTGCTCTAAAAATTCTTCTTCTTCCTTTCGTTTGGTTTGATCTCTAGCAATCCAAGGTTTTCATAGTAACATGGTAAACGAGGCGCTTCTTTCAATAAATTTAATAATCTCAAAATCTTCTTCTGTCGAAGTTCCATTAACATTCATAGGTATGCGAGCGAGATTCCCACAAAGGTTTATCAACTTTCCTCTGAATAGTTCTATTCCTCCTAATGAAGGAATCATAGCAGGCTTCCCTATGGCTTCCCAAGTTCTTTCTGTCATGATATTCACTTGTGTTTCCTCATCTAGAACACAGTCAATGTTGAAGTCTCCTATTCTTACTTCAATGCATTCTTTTTCCTTGAATATCTCTGATAGTCTGACATGTCGATGGTCATTCAGGGTCTCATTTATTTGCAACAATACTTTCTATGATTCTTTCTAGGGTTCTGTCATTTCTAGATCTGCCTTAGGGTTTTGTTTGTTTAGATTCATTTCTTCCATCTTAGCAATCATTCTAGGGAAATCCAATACTTCATGGTCCATAGCTTTACAACAAAGACAAGTAGGCCTTTTCCCAGGGCATTCCTTAGCAAGATGTCTCGGTCTTCTGCAACTATAATAGAGGGTTAATCCTCTCTTTCTTTTAAATGATCCCTAGACTTTCCGGTACTACGCACTAAGATCATGGTAGCTAACCTGTAAAAAATTATTTCTAGGATTCTGCATCAATTTGTTAGTCCAAACATTCTTTCTATGCATAGGTATAACATATCTTTCACTATTCTTATCATATCTACTCATATTAATCCTTCTTTCATCTATTAGTGCCCTATTTTTCAATCTAGGACAAAACCTATCAAACATACCTAGAGCCATACTTTAGAAACAAAAATTTCCACTTATCTTACTTCTACAGAGCACAAAGCTTCCAGATCTAAAACTTTTAACTATTCTTACCTTTATCAGAGTACAGAGCTTGCAGATCTTACCTCTTTTAATAAAAAATTCTCACTTTTGCCTTTCTTAGAGCACAAAGCTTTCAAATATTGCTTCTTTCCTTCAGATATGACCTCCTTTCTTCAGATCGGGCTTCTTTCTTTAACACAGAGATTTATAAATTGAGTAGGATACTATGCACTAGGGCACATATCTATGCACAGAGCTTTCACAATCTCAGGTTGAATCTTTGCACAAAGATTCTTCTTTCTCAGTTCCCAGCAATCACAGTTTCAGGTCTCGACAATGGAACCATTTGTTGGCATAGGGGAAAACCCAGGGTTCAATGCACCAACAAATCCCTAACTACCAGCCCTTTCGGTAACACCTACGAAGCAGATGAAGTCTCACTCGAGGTAGAGGTAGGGGTGGTTGCATGACTCAAGTGTATGCAACCTTAGCTGGGACACAGATCTATGATTATAATACTTAATAAAACACTTAGCACCCTCAGTTCCTCAATATGCAATCAATATCCACTTCGCTAATAAAACCGAGCTTCGAAGCATTCACACTAATATAATGTATATAAGCACTTAACATAGGTAAATGGATCATATTGAGAAGATCAAGCATTAAGCATAGCCATATAGATCAGATCTAACATTCTCACATATAATAAGCACAAAGCATAAGTAGATCTATCTAAAAACATCAAAGCTCTTAGTAAATAACATGTGAACAGATCAAGAAAAATCAGAAAGCAACATAACATAGTGTTTATGTGGTTCACCCCCACCCTAGGGATACATCCACCAACTCTTCTCCTTTATAGTCTTCAGTTAATCGGTTACAAGCACAGAGCCTCAAAACCCTTACTCCGCACAGGAAAAAAGATGTACGCAGCTCGCTATATCCTTCTTCCTTGCATTACAACACTAAGACTTCCACAATCTGCTACAAGGACCTGCACTTAGCTCTACAAGTCTCTTACAGTCATGCGAAAAGCACTTACAAACTCTACTTTCACTTAGCATACATTCACATCACATAGATGCGCCACTACTTCTATCTAGCCGAAGAACCTATTTATATATTACAAAATAGGCCTAAACATGGGTAAACCCATGGGACGACATCCCATTCCCATTACATAATTCCAAAAACCCAAAAAGGGGCCGAGATCCCGTGATCTCTGCTTCGTCTTATGCTCCTCCTTCGACAGGCTGTTGAAGTCCCAAAATAGGTTAACATGACCAAGAATCTCTCAAAACTTGGTAAAGGTCCAACACCTTGCTCCTTTCTATTGATAAAAAATATCATCGATCCATGGTAGAGGATACTTGTTATTTACTGTAACCTTATTCAATTGTCTAAAGTCAATACACAACCTCATAATTCCATCCTTTTTCTTCACAAAGAGCATTGAGGAACTCCAAGGTGAGACACTTGGGCATATGTATCACTTTTTTAACAATTCTTCTAGCTGCATATGCAATCATTTTAGTTCTGGTGTGCTCATTTTGTAGGGGGCTTTGGACACTGGGGATACACTTGGAATTAATTCAATAGAGAATTGAATGTCTCTCTTTGGTGGCAATCCTGACAATTCCCCAAACACATCTTTATATTCCTTCAATATGGGATAATCTACGAGACTTGGATCTTTATCTTTTGTCATCTCTTCCATATGGGTTGCATATATCTGAAACCCTTTCCTAAATTTTTTTTTTAGTTGCAATGTTGAAATCTCTCTAACAAATATAGGTCTTGGAATACCTTGTACCATCCTTGAATTCCCTTCCTTATCAAGGCATGTTAAATCCTTGTTGTAGCAATATAGTACAATGTGATTTTTGTCCAACCAATCATTACCAATTAAGTATTCATATGAACCAAGTGGTATGATGTTCAAATATGCCTTAGTGCTAACTCCATTCATGTTCACTGTGAAATCCTTGACAAGTTCATTGATTTTCCTCTTGGTTCCAGTTGTTGGTTGTGGAGCCTAATTATATTCTTGATTCAGAGGTTTGTTTCGATAGTGCCTGGACCCCATTCCCTAATGGGGGGTGTGTGGGGAATTTCTCCCCCACAAATGTTGTCAGGGGAGTCCAGTGGGGGTGGGAGGGGGCGACAATTTTTGTAGCCCCCCTCTAGCGGGGGATTCAGGGGCAGCGCCCCTGAAGCGAAATATTGGGAAAAATTGCCTTGTAAAATATTGTAATTTCATAGTCAATCTGGACAATTGATTATAAGGTCGTAGATATGACGGTATAAGTTTTTTTTTATGGATTTTTTCCCTAGAAGGCAACCCTGTTTTATGAGGGAATTGTATTGTGCCTGTGTATTATTGTGAATATTGTATTTTGAGAGAGGAGACTATGAGAGAAAGAAGAGGAAGTCACAATAGGTGTGTTGTAGGTTGTATCCCTTCATTTTGCTGGATAATAAAAAGGAAGGACCTGGAAATTTCTCTAGTGGACGTAGCCCACACTGGGTGAACCACGTATATCTGTGTCTCTATTATATTGTGTATCTCTTGTGTTTTATTTCTGCATTTGTTTATTTTATTGCTCCATGATCCTGCTTTTATAACAATTGGTATCAGAGTGAAAGGTAACTCGCATGAAAATAGGGTTCCTGGTTCAAGTGGGAGCAATGATGAAAGATGGAAAGTTTAGGGTCGAGAAATTTAATGGCCAAAAACACCAGTTATGGAAGATGTAGATGGAAGATTATTTATATTAGAAGGATTTATTCCTACCATTGGGTAGAATAGAAAAGAATTTGACGGTCATGGAGGACGAAGAAAGGGAGGTTCTTGAAAGAAAGGCACTAGGAATGATACAACTGATCTTGGCAACGTCGATGGCCTTCGATATTTCAAAAGAAAAGACAACAAAGATGTTACAGCCCTAAAATGATCTACCTATGCATACATGGCATTGGCCTTCCTACTTGCATAATTTGCGAAATCATTGATGGGGAACTCTTTTTAAAAACCATTTTTTGGAGCATGTACACACCCTGCTACACTACTTACCACATACATACGCTTGTTTCATGCTAGATAGCCCACATACATATGCTAACTGCATACTAAACAACCCGTGTATACCTTCCAAAGTTGCAAAAAATAAAAAAGTTGCAAGGAATTTGGTGGATTTAACGGGCTATAGTCGGTTTTCCATTCATTTCACATTCTATATCCCATCCCCAAACCGAAAATATATCCTTTTTTCATATAAAAGGAGGTCTTTGGGGATCATTCTAGAATCAAGCATTATAACAATGAAACTCTGCCCAAATTCCTTTTCCTTCCTTGGCCAATAATTCACAACCTTTTTTGAGTTCTTGCCTCAACATTCCCTCTCCAACCCTTTTCTCCCATACAATCCCTTCCCTTCCATTGAAGTGATCAACATATTGTGAGAGAAGGCATTTGGAAGGTGCACTTGGAGAAAAATTAAGAGGAGCCCAGACCAGGTTTACGGAGCATCGACCTGCAAAGGTTGTAATTTCCAATCTTTGAATATTGAATAAAATAATTTATTTCCCTATCCCAAATTATATCTTTATGAATTTTATTTGGTTTATGCATAATGAGTTATATCTAACCCTAATTGATGAATAGAGGTAGAATATTGGTAGCCTTTTTTTCCTAAGAGTTGATGCAGGTCAAATTTGGGAGGAGAACAACATCCAAGAAAGTGACTAAGCTCAAGGAAGCCAGGATTAAACATTTGGATCAAAGGTACTGCCCCTGACTTACTCTTCTATCATTTTTGGTTCATCCGTGTGGAATGTTTGGGGTAGTGTAGGAATTAAATTGACTTTTAGGGAGTCATTGCTCTGTCTATACTTAGAACCTTGGTATTGTTATAGGGGGATTTTCCTGCTAGTAGAATTGGAGACTCCACTAGGGAGTCTCTCTAGGGTTTTAGAGGGAGGTTTTTGGGTTTTTAATTGGCTTCTTGATTGCCTTTTGAGTTTCAGTTAAGTTCACTGAGTCTTTTAAGGGTCTCTGGTCACTTGCAAGGTGCCTACCATCTTTCCCCGTCGAGTCAGCCAGTCTAGTATTTTTCTTTTTGAAAATTCTTAGATGTGTACACACTCTGCTTTGGCTCAGCCCACGCACATACGTGTCCTACATAGTAGACAACCCACGTACATACGCAGACTGCTAGTGCAACAACCCACATCTATGTGTCTTGAAAGCGTTTTTTTTTAAAAGAGAGGTCTATCTCTTTCCTGATAGAAGTTTAGGCTTCTCAGGGATTTCTTGAACCTTCTAGAGTCTCTTTTTTGGCCTTATCTTGGGTTAAAGATTCATTGTTAACTTGTGTCTTAGTTTTCTTTTGTTTTCCTTAGAGGTTTAGAGTGAACTTTCAAGTTTTAGATCCTCCTTCGGTTCCTTGTTTGAGTCCCTACGTTTACCCAATTGGTATAAGGTATGAGTCAATCTTGGGTTCTTTTCTCTTTTTATCCTATCTTTGCTTTGAAAAAAAAAAAAAAACAAACATAAATAAATCCTCTTGTCTCTTTGTGTTTCCTAGTTTTTTTGGCTTATTTTTAGTTTGATTGTTAAGAAAAATGAGTTGCATTTTGGAAAAAAAATCCCCCCTCATAGTCGGGGGGCGAGACGGGACCATGAATTGTGTATTCTGCAGTTTCTTTTAGCATATTTTGTTAGTTCTTCTTTGATTGGAGGAAAATATAAAAAAAAAACCCTATTTTTTATGCTAGTTAGGTCTCTTTCTTTCTTTGCATTGCTTTGCATTGTTATTTGAAAAAGAAAAAGAATTAGCATAGGTTTGTGTTTTCTTCTCACCTTGAAAGCATTTCAAAAGAAAAATAAGAAAGATAATCCTTCTTTGCCAGTGTTCTTATAAGTTTCATTTTTTGCAAGAGTCTCAAACAACATTTGTTGCACGTTCATTACCTATTAGTAAATCAATCCTTAAAATTAATGCTTATCTTAAAATATATTAGACTTTTTGTTTGTAGGGTTCACCAACTAGTTTAGGATTTTAGGGCCTTGAATTAGGTGTGAAGAGGAAACTCCTCAAGGCCATCTAAAACAAACATTGGAGTCTGATATAGGGAGTTTCTAAAGTCCAGTGTCATAAGAGTTAGTCAGGACCCCCCTCTAACACAGGGGATAGACATGAGGTTGCGTGAGGAAAGGTAGAGGAGATAACCCCTCCAAAGCTGAACCAAACGTAGTGGGGATTGTATATTGAGGGTCTTTCTTGGGAAAAATATTGATCACATTTTCCTATGGAGCTTCATGGACCTCGAATCCATTTGAGATCCTAATTTGTCGTCTAGGCCAATTTCTTTCAGAACCCTTGAAGGGATTCAGACTTGTTATCCTTCTCATTACAATCTACCCGACCATCGACTGTACCCACCTGGTGATTGAATGGGAGATGGCAAATTATTTGCCTATATTTTATTGACTTACACATGTTACTGCGGGGGTATACATCGGTACCTATGAAAAACATCGGATTGCGCTTTGTAGAGTATATCCAGAGGGTGCTTCAGTGTTTGAGTTGCACTTAGACCGATTAGTTTCTCTAGTGTCGATTGGCGTAATTGTCCTTCCCACTAGTTAGTCGTCTGCTTGATTTTCCTTTAGGAAATTTTAGTGTGTGCTATGTGGTCCCTAGTTTTCCATAGTGAGTTAGTCAGTGTGTGATACTTTTACAGACTTGAATGATCCTGCAAGGGGAGAACCAGTGCATAAGATCTTCATGGCTAAAGTTCCCGATGATACCAACCAAGCAACCCCTTCGCAAGGGGATTCTTGTGTTTTTCCTCTCTTCGAAAACATTGGTTTCCCTTTGATGGCCACTTTGTAGATTCCTGGGTTGAAAGTTGGACTACCGGTTTGGTTGGGTACCATTCCAAATGTCCCAAATGCTCTTGACGCTTCTCAGTTGATCACCTTACGTCATGGGCATCATGTTGATGTTCCTTAGTCAACAAAGTATTCTCCTCCTCCTTCTGCCTTCTTTGGTGAAAGTATAGATACTAGTAACCAAAATTATAAATGAAATAGAAAGAGGAATAATAGGAAGACGAAATCACCAACCTTTGCGAGTCATGTTGGAGATAGGCCATTGACCTCTGCAAGTCATGTTGAAAACCAACACCTAGCCTTTGCAAGTCATGCTGGGTGAAAAAACCCAACCTCTGGGAGTCATGTTGGAGAAAGGTCGTCGACTCTCTGCAAGTCATGTTGAATACCAACACCTAGCCTCTGCAAGTCATGCTGGGGGAAAACAACCAACCTATGCTAGTCATCAACCTCTGCAGGTCATGTTGAAGACCAACAACCAGCCTCTACAAGTCATGCTGGGGGAATTAACCTAGTCCCTGCAAGTCATACTGGAGTTCAATCACCAACCTCTGCGAGTCATCTTGGAGATAGTTCCTCAACCTATGCAATTCATGTTGAATACCAACACCCAACCTATGAAATTCATGCTAGGGGAAAAAGTTTAGTCATTTCTAGTCATACTGGCGATAGTTCTGTAGCTTCTGCAAGTCATGTTATCAACCAAAAACCAACCTCTGCTAGTCATGTTGGGAATAAGTCACCAACCTCTATGAATCATGTTGGGGGAAAGCACCCAGCTTTTGCAAGTCATGCTGGGGGAAAAATTCTAGTCACTACTAGTCATACTGGAGTTCAAAAACCAACCTCTATTAGTCATGCTGGAGATATGTCAACAACCTCTGCTAGTCATGTTGAGGACAAGAAACCAACCAATGCTAGTCATGTTGAGGGAATTGATTCAATTGAGAAACTCAAATGGATAGGACGTAAGCCTAAGTTCCCTTGTAACCTTTGCAAGGGATATCACCTTACTCATCTGTGCCTTGGAATTCTAGAGGCATGAAGATTGTGGTCCCTATCTCCAAGCTCTTCTGATTATGATTCTTCTGAGGTTTCCTCACAATCTATTCAACCTTTGGTTGATGAAGTGGTCGTGTCGATGCAATCTTCGGCCGACCCCAATCCTCTTTTGGGGGGTGATGCACCTTTAGACCAAGTTTTCTCTCATCCTTTTCATCCTTTGGTTGATGAAGTGGTTGTGCTGATGCAATCTTCGATTGATCCAATTCTTCTCTTGGAGAGTGTCGAGTCTACCAAAGTGGTCACACTGATGCAATATTTGGTTGATCCCACTCTTCTGATGGGGAGTGATGTGTCTAGAAACTATGTTTTTAACATTTCCAGTTCTGTACTTTCAGAACAAGGTGGCATTCTTCTCACTTCGAGCACACGCCCTCCAAGCCCTAGGATGGTTTCCTTTGATTGGAATGACCTTGTTGAGCCTCTTATTCCTTCTTTTGCACCCTTTCAAATAAGGGTTGAATTTAGTTTAATTTTTTTTTACCGATGTATTGTAGATGAAGGAGCCTTTGCAATTATTTTATCCTCCTTGGATTGGAAAGCTTTGGGTTCTCCCGAGCTTGTGTTTGCATCGCACGAGTTGTTGGATTTTGGCAGACGTCCTAGTGAATATTTGGGGATTCTTCCTCAATTTCCTATCTCATTAGGTGGGAATACTATCCTTTTTGATGTTAAAGTGTTGCAAGGCCCATTAGATTTCAATATGCTTCTCGGGCGTGATTATGTATATGCTATGAAAGTTGTGGTGTCTACGCTCTTCCGAGTGATGTACTTCCCTCACAATGGAAGAATTTTCACTATAGACCAGTTGGCGTCTGATAATCACCATCCTAATTCGACGTTAGTTCAAGCTTCCCCTTTATATGTTCCTAAAATCTATGTAGACTCTACCCCGCCACAGGTAAATTATGTGGTGTCTTATCCTCGGTGTTCAATTTCTTCTGAGCAAGAAATTTTTCATTCATGTTTTCCTTCTTGAGACTTGGTCTCAACAATTGATCCATTAGTTTATCCAATGGGGGCATGGGAGTCCTTTCTTCCCCCTCTTGGTCCAAGTGATCTTGAGTTTCCTTTTGAGTATGATCTCACTGTTTGTAGATCCTCAAGCCCTCGTGCTTGTGATTCTTCATTGATAGACTCTGCCAGTCTTGGCCAGAACCTCCATTGTCATATGGAATACGGTTACTTTACTTCTCCCTTTGGGACTATTGACCTTCCTCATTTATATGATTTCTCAGATATCGAATTGCCTTCAGATGAGGCTATCCTTGAATCCATGACTACGGTTTCTATACCATGGGAAGACTTACATCATGGTTTGTGTTTTCTTCCCTTTAGGGAGACTTTCCAGGTTGATTATGGAAAATACTCTTAGTCAGAGCCTAGCAGTGCGATCTACCTGAACTACCACCACACATGAGATGTAAGGCTGTGTGGTACCTTGTACATATTGTATAGTCCAGGTTTGTTGTTTTCAAGTTTTGTATTCAGTAACATCTCTTATTTTCCGAAGTTTCTATCTATATTGGATCTATTAACTTCTAGATGAGTGTTATTGGCCTTATATGCAGGATCTTGGAGACATTTTTCTTTGAATTTTTGTTCATCGTATCGATCCGTTATGACAGATATTGACCTCAAAACTAGCATATAGGTTAGATTCTTCCCTACTTTCATTTTTACATTATCCATTTCCTGGTTCATTTGGCCTTAGGATCAACCCCACTGAAGTGCGAAACAAAAAATTTCTACTACTTTAAGTGTGTCATACTTTATGTGGTAGAGCCTTCCTTCCATGGGCATTCTAGTTAGAGCCTTGTTTTCCATTTGGTGCCCATGTGGAAGTACTTCATAGGCACAAAAGTCTTGTTTAGTCCCGCCATGACTTTGTGTTGAAGACTCATTATTCTTCTTCATCTTTTTTCTTGTCCTTACCCATGAGACTCCCTAATAAGCACGATTTGTTGTCTTTCAAGCTTGCTTTAAATTTGGAAAGAAACATCCAGTGAGACTATATTTATTCTTTTCGATCTTGTCCGGATTACTTGAGAAAAGTAGCTTCCATGGTGTCTTCTTTAAGCCCATTTCAGACTCTCTAAAAATGAAAATATTGCCAAGCGATCTTGTTTCCCTTCACACTTGCAAAACTCAAATTTGAAGGCACATTTGTCTGGTGGTAGTTTACCCCTTTTCGGTCTGGATGGCTAATTTTATGAATAAAGGTATGCTCTAGGAACTTCAGTTCACTAGAAGAGTATTCTTAGGTGTAAGTTTAACCCTTTTTTGGGCATGAGGGACTAAATTTTCAAAAAAGGAACATTCTCCTTGGTTTTGGTTTATCACCTTTTTTGGGCCTTGGAGATTACTTACGAAAAAAAGGAACCCCCTCAGAGTCCATAGTTAAGATCTTTTTAGACTCCTTAAAATTGAGAAGATCATCGAGTAACCTTGTTCCTTCACACTAGTTAAATTGGTCCAGAAGAACATCTACTTTGCATGAGTTTAACCCTTTTTCCATCCAATAGATTATTGCGAAAAAAGGTACACCTTGGGAGATTCGTCTCACTGAGATATTTCTCCTCAGTTAATTTTATACTTTTTTGGGCTAAGGAGACTACGCTCAGAAAAAGGATGTGAGTCCATAGTTAAGCTCTTTTGATACTCCTTAAAATTGAAAATATAGCCGAGTGATCTTGTCTTTGTCACACTCGTTAAAACGGTTTTGAAAAGACATCCTTTCTGTGCAGGTTTACCCCTTTTTCGAACTGATTAGAATAACTTGCGAAAAAGGTACTCCCTGGAGTCTTCTTTTTGCATTTTTCCAGACTCTCTAAACATGAAAAAACCAACGACCTCACCTTCTATGGGCTCGTAAAATTTTACATGGAAGGAGTCTTGTTGTGTCATGCTTAATTGAATTGTGGGTCTCATATTTTCATCTTTGGCCTAATGTTGGATCCATGTTGCTCTCAACTGAACCTTTGAAGCATTACTTATACACAAGCCTTGCAACACTTTTTTTCCTTTGCAATCCAACACCTGAGGAATTTTCCTCGAGTGTCCTTATCTTGCACATGTCTCCTTTCCTTGAGAATCAATATGTTCCATGCGCTTGGAACCAGTTTGATTTATCATGACACTCATTCCTCCTTTGTAACATAGCATTCTTTTATTCCTTTTCAAGCTTGTTAAAAAATTGAAAAAGACAAAAAAATAAAATATTCCAAAAAGAGGGGACGAGAAATATACATTCTTTTTTCGGCAGAAAATATAGTCGCCCTTTGAAAAAGCACATCCTTCCATTTGTTCGTCAAGCATTGGGATCTAGTATGAACTTAGGAAGTTGTTCTTGCTACCTAGAGCTATGTCCTCCTCTATTTGGTTACTCTTCCAAACATATGGAGAGTTTGTGGTGCCTCCTGCATCACAGACTTATGTCAATGTTACGTTGCCTGAGTCTGATCATTTTTTGTGCTTTTTTCCAAGGGAATTTTTATCCAACCTGAGTCAGCCTTTCTGAATTTTGTCTCTTAAATTTCATGAGTCGGCCATCCCATGAGTCTAGTCAAGTCCAGATTCAAAATCGATGAAGTTCTCTGCCTGGTCATCGAGATCCTCCAGTATTTTCCTGACGGCTTGTCAAAGACCTCAGGGTAGTGAGTCTTACACTCCCATTGTACTCCTACCTAAGTTTTGAAGATCTTGAATTTGCTACTCGATCTATGAAGTCTTCATCTCCGACCGCAGGCATCAATAGTTTCTTGAATATGCATATTGTACTTATATATCTTTGACTGATTTTGAGATGTAGATCCACTGTATATTGATCGCGGATACACTTTATACATTTATATGACATGGATATGAAATGTACTTGATTGGAAACCATGATTAGTTCACCTTGAGCATGGGTATTCCCACCTCAGAGAGACAATTGTTGTTTTCCAGATGGCACCTCTTGAAATTTGGTCTCGTGCTCACTCAACTCCATGCTGGTAAAGATATTGTAATGTATTTCGGCCATCAGTTTCTCTTCTGACTTCATACATTAGGGGGAATCTTTTATAGCCCTAAAATTCTCTACCTATGCATACATGGCATTGCCATTCCTACTTGCATAATTTTCCAAATCATTGTTGAGGAACTCTTTTTAAAAACCATTTTTTGGAGCATGTACACATCATGTTGCACTAATGAACATGTATATAAGCTTTCTTCATGCTATACATCCCACGTACATACGCTATCTGCATACTAAAAATCCCGCGTATACCTTCAAAATTTGCGAAAATTAAAAAGTTGCAAGGAATTTGGGGGATTTTACGGGCTATAGTCGGTTTTCCAACTATTTCACCTGCTATATCCCATCCCCAAACCGAAAAACTATCAATTTTTCATATAAAAGGAGGTCTTGGGGGATCATTCCAGAATCAGTCATTAGAATGGTGAAAATCTTCCCAAATTCCCTTTCCCTCCTTGCCTAAGTATTTGCAACCTTTTTTGAGTTCTTGCCTCATCACTACCTCTCTAGTCCTTTTCTCCCATATAGTCCCTTCCCTTCCATTGGAGTGATCAACATATTGTGAGAGAAGGAATTTGGAAGGTGCACTTGGAGAAAATTTAAGAGGATCATGAACCAGGTTCGCGGAGCATCGACCTGGAAAGGTTGTAATTTCCAATCTTTGAATATTGAATAAAATAATCTATTTTCCTGTCCCAAATGATATCTTTATGTATTTTATTTGGTTTATGCATAATGAGCTATATATAACCCTAATTGATGAATAGAGGTATAATATTGGTAGCCTTGTTTTCCTAAGAGTTGATGCAGGTCAACTTTGGGAGGAGACCAACATCCAAGGAAGCAACCAAGCTCGAGGAAGTCAACATCAAACGTTTGGATCAACGATACTTCTCCTAACTTACTCTTCTATCATTTTTTGTTCATCTATGTGGAATCTTTGGGGTAGTGTAGGAATTAGATTTAATTTTAGGGATTCACTGCTCCGTCTATACTTAGAACCTTGGTATAGTTATAGGGGGATTTTCTCGCTAAAAAAAGTAGTTGATGAACGCATTGGATAAATTGTATGAAAAACCATCGGTGTCCAATAAGGTATTTCTAATGAAGCGATTATTTAATATGAATATGTCAGTAGGTGGGTATGTTGCAGATCATTTAAATGAATTTAATGTGGTTACTAATCAGCTGAGTTCTGTAAAAGTGGACTTTGATGATGAGGTCAAGGCTCTTCTAATCCTATGATTATTTCCATAAAACTGGAATGGCTTGGTCATGGCTGTAAGTAACTTCGTCTCTGGTTAAAACTGTTGAAATATTGTAACTTCGAAGAATATTTTGATTATATTTTAGTTATTATTGTATAGATCAAATCCTCTTTTGCCTATTGATCAAGTCGGGTCTTGTATAAGATTAAATCCCCTTTTTTGGATTGGTCAAACTGCATTTGTATGGTGGTATTTGTAAAGTAGGTCGTTATTAATTAATAAAGTGGTTTTAACCACTTCTAGGAGAAGTCAGCTCCACCAAGTGAAGAGACATAACCCTAGCACCGCCTCAACTTGTATTTATATGTGAGGATGGTGCCTCGTTTGAACACACTCACTCACACTCATCTAGTGTGCATATCTTGAAGGTAGTTCAGTTGCAGGAGGAAGGAGAAAAGAGGTGCATGCTCAGTATTGGTTTATCTTTGGTGTTTTTCTCTTAGTCTTGCAATTGTATTGGCAATCTATTATTGAGGAAGTTTTTGCTGGGTTTTCTCCCCCATGAGGGTTTCCTAGGATAAAATGTTGTGTACCCTGTGATTGTGTTTCTTTCAGTGATCCTCTTCATGTTGTTGTTTTGGAAATGCATTGAATTCTCATGTAATTTGGAAATAACCTAATAAAAAAACTAAAAACTAAACATGGTATCATAGATTTACTGAATAGAGCATCTTTCACTAGGTATCTAGACATCATTGTTGCCATACAAGAAAATTAGGGCTTTTTACTGAAGAACTTTTTTTTACCAAAAACTATCTTGGGAAGTGTGCCCTACCCTAGTGCATCTTTTGGCAGCTTAGGTGAACTTTTTTAGTTGTCATATTCTATGGAAAGTCAAACCCTAGTTTTGATTGGTACCAGAAAATCAGAAAACTAGGAAACTAGAACCAATACCAAAAGTACTAGTCTAGAATTGCACAGGTAAAGTTTCAAGGGGAAAAACTTGGAATTTTCAGAAACGGTCTGCTCCAGCAAATGCACCTCAGTCCAGTGCATCTCCTGGTAAGTTTAGTTTCATTTTCTGAGTGCTTTCATTTTCTGGTCATTTTCCTAGCTCGAGGTCAAGATGTCTACAAGAACCAAGCTTGTTGACAATTTAGAAGGTGTGGAAAATTTCCATGCCTGGAAGTACATAATTGGAATCATTCTTGAAGAGAACGACCTTGAAAAATTCATGAAATAAAATGTACTGAAACCCGAAGAAGATGAAACCAAAGATAAGTAAAAGAAGGATATGATTAGGGTGTTAAGAACCAAACATCAATATAGCATGGAAAAACCTCAGGAAAAGTACTCAACGCCTTGAAACAGAGATAATTTCAGATAATAAGCCTCTTTGAGGGGGCAACCTCCTTTTACCCCACTTAAATGTTCAAGTACAAGATGATTCNAAATGAAAATGTCTCCTTGGTATATATAGGAGACTAGGAGGTATAATTACAACTAATGGCCTAAAGCCGACATAAATAAAATAACATTACTAATATAATATGCCCCAATTAAGGGGTAATGAGCCAACATTAGGGCTTAACATGCCCCTCCCCTTGAGACAAGTTTTGTCCGCAATGCTTGAGTAACTCTGGATGCTTCTGTATAAAAGACTCATCTTCCCAAGTGGAATCTTCAACCGATAGTTTCCTCCATTTAATGAGATACTCTGAAATGGATCTATTCCTTAGCTGGAAAATTCTTGTGTCAGTGATGGCTTCAGGCTCCAATATGATTTTTCCTTCCTCGTCAAGTTTTGGCAATATAGTTTGAATTTGGATCTTGTCACCTATA
>ML793879.1:320302-332803 GCA_009831015.1 Picea engelmannii | reverse complement strand
AATGAAAATGTCTCCTTGGTATATATAGGAGACTAGGAGGTATAATTACAACTAATGGCCTAAAGACGACATAAATAAAATAACATTACTAATATAATATGCCCCAATTAAGGGGTAATGAGCCAACATTAGGGCTTAACATAGGGATATGACAATAATTGCAGATTCCATTAAATACCACTTGATCCCTCATGTGTCTTCTAAGAATAATCCAAAATATATATTTGATTCCTTAACCATAATGTATGAAGGAAAGAACATCAACTAGAAGATGAACTTGAAAACCCAACTCAAGAATACAAAGATGCAAAAAGGAGAAACAATTCAAGACTATTTCTCTAGGGTTTCTCAACTCAAGGAAAAATTAGAGGAAATTGGAGACAACTTAGATGAAGATGAACTCATGATGAAAACTCTTAATGGTCTCACAAGACCTTGGGATGGATTCATCCAAACTATTTTTGCAAGAAAAGAGAAACTCCAATTTGACAGTTTATGGGAAGGATGTGTTCAAAAGAAGCAAGAGTGGCCAAATGAGAAACCATCCTATTAAGAGATGAAGATCAATCTCTAGCTGCTCATGCTGAGGGTGGAAATAAAAAGTATCATTTTCAAAAGGAGATCCACTCTCATAAATAATCTCACTCTCCAAAGAGATTTCAGAAATATCATAAGGGTCAAAGAAAGGGAAAATATTTCTCCTCTTGTCAATGTTATCATTGTGATAAGATGGGACACATTGCTAAGAATTGTCTTGCCATAAGGGAAGAATAAAAAAGGAGAAATAACAAAATACATCATTCCCGTGGAACTGAAGATGATGAGCCACCCAAGAAGTTAACTAAAGAAGATGTTTAAGAATATGTTTTGTTTTCCACTCTCTTGGGATCTGTGACACTTGGAGAGGATACTTGGATCATAGATACTTGGAAAGAACATAAATAATCATTTTCCAAAGAGAAATAATAAAGAAGAAGTAATCTTGGAACTTGTCCACTCAGATGTATGCGGTCCAATGTCATCAACCTCTCTAAGCGGGTATGTATACTATGTATCCTTTATTGATGATTACTCTCATAAGATTTGGGTTTATTTCTTGAAGTTAAAATATGAATTACTTGGAAAGTTCAAGGAATTCAGAGCCTTGGTAGAAAACCTCTCCGAAAGGAAAATCAAGATACTCAGGCCAGACAATGGAAGAGAGTACACTTCAAATGAATTTGGAAGATTTTTCATAGATGTCGGGATTAAGTGGGAGCTCACCACTCCCTATAATCCTGAAACAAATGGTGTAGAAAAAAGAAAGAATATAACGATTATGGAAGAAGTAAAGACTATGATTCACGATCAATATCTTCCAATGCACTTATGAGCTGAAGAAACAAGAACAAAAATATATGTCCAAAATAGATTATCCCATAGTGCTCTTGGATTCAAAACTCCTGAAGAGATGTTCATCGGAAAGAAGCCAGGGCCCAGAAGTAAGCCATCTCAAACTATTTGGTTGTTTAGTATTTGTACACATTCTAAAAGAAAAGAGAACCAAGTTGGATCCTTCAGGAAATAAGGGAATATTTTTTGGATAATGTGAGGTCTCTAAGGCCTTCAAAATTTACATACTTGGTTACCATGATATTGAGATCATTAGAGATGTAACCTTTGATGAAGATGAAACACTCAAAATATCAAGTAAATGCGAGCTTGAAGAAGCATATGAAGAAGAAATTGTAGCTACCAAAGTTGCAAAACCCATGAAGGAAGTTACAATTACCCCTGATGATGAGATTCCAGAAGATCATGATATGATAGAATCTCAAGAATATCCCCATATGACGATCTCTCACAAGATAAATCCATCTTGGGAGAAAGAACTTATTCAATATGCATAGAAGTATGGTGCCCCAGAAGGAACCATGAGAAAAATCAAGAAACCTAAGACATTCTCCAGCTATATGGCCTTGATGTGTGATCTCGTAGAAAATGAATCTACTTGCTTTGAAGAAGCCATTCAGAAGAAATAATGGATTGATGCCATGATAGAAGAATACTAGTTCATTATGAAGAATGATGTATGGCAAGTAGTTCCCAAACCAAAGAACAAAGATGTGGTATCTTCCAAATGGATATACAAAATAAAACATGCAGTAGACGGAAGTATTGAAAAACATATGGCAAGATTTGTGGCTCGTGGATTTTCTCAAAAGGAAGATATTGACTATGAATAAACATTTTCTCCTGTAGCTAGATACACTTCTATCAGAACCATCATATCTCTTGTAGAAAAAAATGAAGTGGAAGTTACACCAGATGGATTTGAAAACAACCTTCTTAAATGGTGTTATTGAAGAAGAAGTGTATATAGAACAACCACAAGGGTTTGAAGTTGAAGATAAAAACACTTATGTCTGCAGGTTGAAGAAAGTTTTGTATGGGTTGAAGCAAGTTCCTAGATCTTGGTATGGAATAATTTATAGTTTCTTGACAAGCTTGGGATTTACCAAGAGTAAAGTTGATCCTAACCTATACTTCAAGGTTATGAATGATGAGCTATTTATATTACTACTATATGTGTATGATTTATTCTTGACAGGAGAAGAAAATCTCATCACAAATTGCGAGAAGAAGCTTGTTGCAAAGTTTGAGATGAAAGACCTAGGCCCGATGCATTATTTCTTAGGTCTTGAAGTTTGGAAGATCCTAGAGAAGATCTTCATTAACCATAGGAAGTATGTAGTTGAAATACTGAAGAGATTTGACATGTTGGAATGTAAAGCCATGAACACACCCATGGAAACGAATTTGAAGTTCCTGGTTGATACTTTATTAGAGTTGGTTGATGCTACTCTATACAAACATATTATTGGATTGTTGATGTATCTGACAAATACCAAGATAGATATATGCTTTGTTGTGAACACCTTGAGTCAATATCTGGTGGATCCCAGATGTGTTCACCTTGTAGCTACAAAGAATGTTATGAGATACCTTAAGGGTATGTTGGATTATGGTCTTTGTTATACCAAAGATCATGAATTCAGATTGTATGGTTATACTAATTCATATTGTGATGGAAGTGCTTCAGACAAAAAGAGAACGTCAAGATGTTGTTTCAGTTTGGGGTCAGCCATGACTTCATGACAAAGGAGGAAGCAATCTAGTATTTCTCTCAGTACGACAGAAGCATAGTACATTGCAGTATGTTCTGCCAGTTGTGAATCCATATGGCTTCAAAATTTGTTGACAAGTCTGTTAGATCTAGATATGGAAGCCACCGTGATTCTATGTGATACCTAGAGTTGTATAAAGATGAAGGAGAACCATGTGTTCCACGACAATTCAAAACACATAGAGATATGGTACCACTAAATGTGTGATATGGGGCAAAGGGGAGTTGTAAAGCTCCAATATGTTGGCACAAATGAGCAGGTTGCAGATGTGTTGACCAAGCCTATGTCTCATGTGAAGTTTGAGTTCTTCCGAGACAAGATTTGTGTTGTATGAAATGACATCCCTTGAAAGGGGGAGTGATGATGATAACACTATGGTATCCTAACCAACATCGGGTAGCTCCATTATGATTTTATATCCTAGGGGATTGATCATCCTTGGGAAAATCTTGAAGGTCCATAAGGACGGTTTGTGAGAGTACCTATGCATGTATATTCCGTTTGTTGTCAATAGTGGTAGCTCTGTTAGGATTTTATATCCTAAGGAATCTTATGATTTCTGGGTAGATCCCGAAGGTCCGGTAAGGACGGTTTGTCAGAGTACCATGTGGTAGATTGTTAGTATTTTATATCCTAGGGAATCTTATGATTCCTTAGTAAATCCCCAAGGTATGGTAAGGATGATCTGTCAGAGTAACACAAATTTTGTTGTTGATGCACCTTCCTCATTTTTTTGCCACATGTTGTTGATGATGCTATTCCAGCTTTGTGCTATTGATGTTGTTGTTCCAACTTCGTACTATTGATGTTGATGTTTCATCTCCATGCTGTAAACGATGATGATATTGATGATGAGAAAAAATTCTATTGATTTATATATGTGCCATTCAGTGTTCCAGATGTCAATGATGATGCTTCCCTCTCCTTCTCTTGATGATGATGTATTGAGTCATGTCAGTAGAATACCCTTCTCGTTAAGGGGGAGTGTTGAAGTATTGCAACATCAAAGAATATTCTGATTATATTTTAGTTATTATTGTATAGATCAAATCCCATTTTGTGGATTGATCGAGTCAGGTATTGTATAAGATCAAACCCCCTTTTGTGGATTTGGAAATAACCTAATAATAGCACTAAAAAATTAACACAAACACTCTAAAATTTGATGATGTTGTTGGTGTTATCGTTAATGAGGAAATGCGATGGAAAAGAATAGGTGAGACAACAGGTAATGCGTTAAACATGGAGAAAATGGGAAGACAAAAGGATGGAGGAAAAGGTTCAGGGAACCATGTGAATTCTAGGAAGGGTAGATCCAAATCTAGACTGGGAAAGAAAGAGTGTTGGAATTGTGGGAAGAAATGACATTCGAAGAAATACTGCAGAGCTCCAAAGAAACAAAAAGATGGACAACAAGAGAAAAATTAGGAAGCAAATGTAACATGTGATGTGTTACAAGATGCTTTTATTCTTTCTGTAGATAATATTTCTAAGCCTTGGGTAGTAGATTTAGGGGCTTCATTTCATGCCACACCCCATACGAAACATTTTCTAGATTTTGTTCAAGGTGATTTTGGACAGGTTCATTTGGGTGATGATGCACCATGCAAAATTGTTGGAATGGGTACAAATAAAACAAAAGAATGGAAACCAATGGTTGTTGAAAGAGTTAAGACATGTTCCATATCTAAGGAAAAATCTAATTTCAACAAGGGAGTTGGCAAGTGAAGGTTGTATATCCATATTTACAGATAAGGCATGGAAGGTCACCAAAGGATCACTGGTGATAACAAAAGGAGAGAAGGTAGGTACATTGTATTTATGTACTGGTAATATTGATTCTTCTATCTCTTTAGCTTCTAAAAGAGTGGATACAACACTTTGGCATTATAGGCTTGGACACATGAGTGAGAAGGGGATGCAGATACTTCACAAAATTATTTTTTTTCCAGATCTTAAAAAAATTGTTTTGGATTTCTATGAGCATTGTGTTTATGGAAAACAAAAGAGAGTCAGATTTCTCAGTGTTAGAAAAGAAAAGAAGAGTGAAATGTTAGAGCTTGTTCATACATATGTATGGGGGCCAACTTAGGTATCATCTCTTGGTAGATCTCGTTATTATGTTACATTTATTGATGATGAAACTAGAAAAACTTGGGTTTATTGCATTTGACAAAAATATGATGTTTTTTATACTTTTAAGAAGTGGAAATCTTTGGTTGAGAATGAGACAGGAGAAATGTTGAAGTGTCTCAGATAAGAAAATGATGTGAATATTATAGCAAGGAGTTTGATGATTACTGTTCATACCATGGGATTCGTAGAGGAAACAATTCCAAGAACAACACAAGAAAATGGTGTGTTAGAAAGGATGAACAAGACAATCATGGAGCATGGAGCATGCAAGGAGTATGCAATTGCATGCTAGGTTGCTCTTACAGTTTTGGGAAGATGTTTTAAATATTGTTGCTTACTTAATAAACATAAGACATTGAAGCTCTTTGGATGGTGGCATTCCATAGGGGGAATGGACATGTGAAAATGTAAACTATTCATTTTTGAAGGCTTTAGGTTGTGAAGCATTTGTCCATATTGATAAAGAAAATAGAAGAAAGTTTGAATAAAAATCCAAGAAGTGTACCTTTATTGGATACAGTCTTAATGATTTTGGTTATCGCTTTTGGGATTATGAAAATTGAAAAATCATTAGAAGTAGAGATGTTGTATTCAATGAGAAGGTCAAGTACAAAGATCAGTTGTAGGGAAAGAAACATGAAGAAGAAAAACCAAAATACACAGTGCTTGATGAGATCGCTGAAAAATAAATTCCAAAGGTACCATAAAATCAAAATGTACAACAACATGAGCAACATGTACCTTAAACTCCTACAAGTGTTGTTAGAATATATACAAGGTTAAGTAGACCCCCTGAATGATACTCTCCTTCATTGTATTATTTATTGTTGACTAATTCTGGTGAACCTTAAATTTATGAAGAGGAAATGCAGGTAGAAACTAAAAATAAGTGGGAGCAAGTCATGAAAGAGGAAATGGACTCCTTGGTAAATAACTAGACTTGGGACTTGGTTCAGTTACCCGCAGGAAAAATAACATTGCAGAATAAATGGGTTTATAGGTTGAAGGAGGAAGATGGAGGAAAACAATGGTACAGGGTTAGACTTTTTGTAAAGGGGTTTGCACAAAAGAAAGGTATAGATTTTGATGAAATACTTTCTTCTGTTGTTAAAGTAAATTCAATTAGGACTATTTTAAGTCTTGTGGCAGTAGAAGATTTGCATCTTGAACAGTTAGATGTAAAAACAAGTTTTCTCCATGGGGATTTGGATGGAGAGATTTATATGCAGTAGCCATAGGGGTATGAGGTCAAAGGGAAGGAAAATTCGGAATTCAGGTTGAATAAGAGCTTGTATGACCTAAAACAAGCTCCAAGGTAGTGGTATTTGAAGTATGACAATTTTATGACCGAACAAGGTTATAGTAGATGTCATTCTGATCACTGTGTTTATTTTAAAAGGCTAGAAAATGGAAGCTATATTATCTTTCTATTGTATGTAGATGACATGCATGTTGCAGGGTCTAATATGAAGGATGCAAATGTGCTCAATAAGAAATTATCTAATTCATTTGCGATGAAGGATTTGAGTGTTGCAAAGAAAATCCTTGGTATGAGAATAACAAGAGACAAGAAAAATCACAAATTGACATTGTCTTAGGGTGAGTACATAGAGAAGGTGTTGGAGAGGTTTAGAATGCAAAATGCAGAATGAAAAACCAATTAGTACACCTTTGGCCATCCATTTCAAATTAACTAGTGAAATGTGTTCCAAGACATAGGAGGAGATATAATACATGTCCAGGGTCCCTTATTCATCAATAGTTGGCAACTTGATGTATGCGATGGTTTGCACAAGACCAGATATTGCACATGTAGTGGGAGTTGTGAGCATGTATATGAAAAATCCAGGTAAAGAACATTGGGAGGCAGTAAAGTGGATTCTCAGGTATTTGAGAGGTACTTCTACTCATGCATTATGTTTTGGAGGTTCAGACACTGTTCTACAAGAATACGTTGATTCAGATATGGCAGGTGATAAATATAGCAGGAGGAGCACCACAGGGTATGTTTTTACTGTAGGTGGAACAACAATAAGTTGGATTTCAAAACTGCAAAAGGTTGTTTCACTTTCAACAACGTCGAAATAAAAGTATGTTGTTGCTATAGAGGCTAGTAAAGAGATGATTTGGTTACAAAGGTTTATGGAGGAATTGGGAAAGAAGCAGGAGAATAGCAGGTTGTATTGTGACAACGAGAGTTCCATTCATATTGCAATGAACTCATCCTTCCATTTGAATAATAATCATATACAAGTCAGGTACCATTTCATATGATTTGTCTTGGAAGATTGAAATTTGAAGTTGGAAAAGATACATACTAGCTCGAATCCCGCAAACATGTTAGAAAAGGGTGTAACCAGGGAGAAAATGAGTTCCTTCTAAATTTCATTTGGCCTTCAAGCATGAAGGTGAAGATGAGGAATTTTCCAGGTCCAAGGTGGAGTATAGTCCAACAGGTACAACAATAGTGGAGTTGTTGCGATTAGTATCCAAGTGGGAGATTGTTGGTTGTGGAGCTTAATTATCTTCTTGATTTAGAGGTTTGTTTCAGCCATGCTTAGACTCCATTCCATAACGAGGGGTTTGGGGGGGATTTCCCCCCCACAAATGTTGCTAGGGTCTATGGGGGGGGGGCGACGAAAATTTTTGTATCCCCCCCGATAGGGGATTCAAGGGAAACACCCCTGAAGTGAAATATTGGGAAAAATTGCCTTGGAAAATATTGTAAGTTCATAGTCAATCTGACCATTCCTTATAAGATCGCAGATATGACGGTAGAAGTTATTTTTAGGGGTTTTTTCCCTATAAGGAAACCCTCTTTTATGAGTGAATTGTGTTGCGGCTGTGTATTATCATGAATATTGTATTCTGAGAGAGGAAATTGTGAGAGAAAGAAGAGGAAGTTACAACGAGTGTGTTGTAGGTTGTATCCCTTCATTTTGCTGGATAATAAAAAGGAAGGACCTGCCAATTTCTCTGATGGACATAGCCCACACTAGGTGAACCACACATATCTATTTATCTATTGTATTGTGTATCTTTTGTGTTTTATTTCTTCATTTGTTTTATTTTATTTCTCCACGATCCTATTTTTCTAAAACCCATGGCTAGATGAACCAACCAATACTTTTCATGCTTACATCTTTTCAATTTAAACCTTTCAACTATTTTTGGATCAATATAGCTATGAATAGCTTCAGAACCAATCAAAATAGTGATGGGATAATTATCAATCTTACTTTATAGGTCAATCATGTGGGATTGGTAGTCTTCTTGTCTATTGTCCAAGGATACACAAATCCTTGGCTTACTCTTGCCTAAGTTGTCCACTGTATGAGGTTCTGAAATGTTATGCACAATCCTCGTCCTATCTCCCTTGTGAGGACAATATTTATACAAATGGTATCCTTCACATCCCCAACATTTTATGGGCTATTGTCACAGCCTCTTCCCCAAGGAATCTAACATTTTTATGTTCACCTTGTGCTAGATATCCTTTTTGATATGCTTGAGAGATATTCTTGACGAAAGGTGACTTGAATCCTTTCTTTCTCTAATCCATCTTTCCTCCTTCTTATCATCCCATGCCTTTTGAAAATTTTTCCTTCCCTTGTTATGCTCATACAAATATTTGGCCTTCCTCATGGCTTCTTCCAAAGTATTAGTATTATCAAATTGTAATTTTTCTTTGTAAAATAATGGAAACACACTCAAGAACCTATGGATTTTAATCTTCTTGTCTTTAAAGAAGTCCACATACCTTAGAAGCTCTAGGAATTTCTTCTCATACTCCTCCATAGTCATGTTTCCTAGCTTGATCTCAAATAATTCTTGTGTTTTCTTGTCATAGTAATGCTATAATAACTACTTCTACTAGAAATGTCTCTTGAATTGCTTCTAGGAAATTCTCTTTTCATCAATATGATTGGCTTGCTTCAGCTAGTCCTACCACATGGAAGCCTTCCCCTAAAGATGATATATAATAATTCTTGCTTCTACGTTTGATGAGTAATTATGTTATGGAAATATTTTCCCATGCCTAACAACCAAGCTTCAACATCTATCCATTCCCATATTCTCCATGAAATGGTGGTGGCTTGAGCTTCCCGAGCTCTCCTTGCAAAATATCCGACTCATGCCTCCTCCTATGATATCTAACAGGAAACACACTTGGGATGCTCTCTGACTTTGAACATGCACATTCTATTTTGGTAAAGTGCCTTAGTGAATGCTAATATCTATTGGCACTCCTTTAGTTCCTAGACTCATCTTTGTGATCCCTCATATCACGAGATCTTGATGATGCTACTTGTCCTACACTTGCTACTTGTTTTGTGCCAGAATATTTATTGTTTTGTCTTTACAACATATTCTGACTTTGTATGAGTTGAGTGTTAATTTTATTCTACTCCTCATGAGATATTATAAACATTTCATTATCTTCTTTATATCTCTACACTTCTTTATGCAAGCTTCTCATAGTTTCAACCAGCTCCACAGGCTCCACCTTGCTCCTATGCCAATTGGAATCTGTCCTTACATTTCCCAGGTCGATGTGTAAATATTTGATCTCATCTTCATGGCTGTAAGATACATGGGCATCCTCCATATCTAAAGTCCTCATATATGAACCCAATATGTTTTTCGTGTACCTCTAATTTCAGAAAAATGTTCATGCTACAATTATTGTTAGAATTATGCATATTGTAAAATTGTCATTAATTAAGCTATAGGCCCTTATTTTCCTTGATTTTTCAAAGAAAAATGATACACTAATCAAAATTATGAGATTTCAAAAACATTATCTTCTGAATTATCTTTCCAATGACTATACGTATGTCTCAATCTGATTTTTGAGTTGAAAGTTATGGCTTTCCAAAATCAACAGTTTCACCCATTTTTGCACTTGTTTCATTGGTACAAATAATCTCAAAGGCTAACTTCTACCACCCATAGAAAGAAAAATGGTGAAAATTTAAGGAAACATTTACATTGGGCATTGATGTTATTCCTAATTGTGAATATAAAGAAACTCTCAGATTCAAGATTTGCTCCTCCAACTAACTTTTTCATCAATCTAGATTTGGCAACTTTGTCCTTTTGCATCTTCTCCAAACTTGGAATTTTTAGTAGAAAATGGCTATCTCCAAAACGAAGAAAAAATGGGAAAAATATTCTAAAGACAAAGTTGTTTAGATTGATGAGTAGGTAAAATGTTGATTAAATACATTTTACCAAATTCATGATTTGGGGTTCCTTTTCCTCATTCGAAGATTTCAAAAATCCCCCAAAAGTGTCTGGAAATAGTGGTTTTTTCCCTGTTTGGGCACTAGTTGCAGAGGATGGACATTTCATTCAACCATAGACTTTTTAATCCAATTATCAACAACAAATCACCCCCAATATGGGGCTATGAATCCATAATATAGAGTGTCTCCTAAGGGTGTCTGCTATCAACTAACAACTCAATATAACCCACAACAAACTAATTTCCTATAGCCATCCCAATCCTCCAACTCTTGTTCCATTCAACCTACATAACCCAAGGGATTGGATCCCCTTCTCTTCACATAGTCCCACTTCCCTCTAGGTATCTAGCATAGGTTGTCTAAGAAACCTCTCTTTTTGGGGACTCTAGAAATACTAGTTGCAATATAAAAAAATCACGACATCAAGCTCATTTGTTCATACACAGAAATATCACTCTACATTTTCTCAATAAGGAAACTTTTAATCAAATGGGCTAAAAGAAGAAAAATTGTAGAAACATATTGTATTGTATTGTAGTTCATCATTTGGTTAGAAGTTTCCTTATCGAGAAGCAAATTTTTTTCTTGTGTGAAAAGAGGTTTTTTTGAGCATGCTCTCCAAGGCCATCTTCAACAACAACAACAACAACAACAACAATCTTCTTGTTAAACAATACAATATGTTTTGCTAGCCCATTTGGTTAAAAGTTTCTTTATTGAGTAAGAGGTCTTGAGTTCAAGTCTCTCTTTTTATTACTTTTGTTTTTGAAAAAGTTCATGCTCCATTGTAAAGTGTATTTCACTTAAAGTATAAAAGTGAATCACTATAAGTAGCTTTAATATTTTAGAGTTATTTATTTTGGATACAAATTTTCTTTTATAAAGTAACTCCATTGTAAAAGTGAACCCCACTTATTTTTATAAAAGTGGGTGACTTCATAAAACAACTTACACCATCACGTGGTCCTTTTGTTACCGTTTATGCCTTTTTAAAAAAGGGCATAACTTCACATCCAAAGTCCATTTTCAGTGCCATTTTTTTAAAAACTGCCTAATTTTTTGAGATCTTTCCATCCAGATAATCAGTTTCAGTTTTTAAATCCATATTATCTACATATTTAATATGGATTGTTCGAGTAATATTTTTCTTACTAGCACCAACTACTTCCAATGGAAATCCCATATGGAGGATTTATTAAGAAGTAAAGGCTTGTACCAGATTACCTTGGGAAAGGAAACATAACCTACTAATGCTAATAAAAAATTCAAATGGGATAATAGGAATGACGAAGCACGTGGGCTAATCAGAATGTCCATCTCTCCTGATTTAAGGTTCCAGCTTCAACAAATTGATAAACCTGATGAAGCTTGGGAAACGATTGAATCTGTGTTTGGTAAACACAATATTATTCGATCACAATAGTTAGAAAATCAAGTACTAACTTTAATTCCAAGTGATTTTTCTTGCATTGAAGACTATCTATCTGATTTTAAAACACTCATAATTTTATTTGAAGAATGTAGGATAAAGATGGATGAAGAGAATTGCATATATCTTATTATTTATAAGCTAGGTAGTGGATATTCTGTGTTTGTATCTACCTTTTATACCATGAAAGATGATCTAGGGACAACTTATCAAAAACTCACTCTTGAGCCCTTTTGTGATTGTTTTATTAGAGAGCAAGATAATCTTGTACAACTTGGAGTGATCAACACTGTAGGTACCTCCAACAAATCCTTAGTTGATCATCAGAAAGATAAGCCCAAGAATCCAAAGAAACACCATCCTCACCACAATAAAAGGAAACATAAGGGTCCCAAACCCACTCAGACAACTTCCTCTCCTAATGGTGACAAAGGAGAAAAATATAAAAATAAGAAGACTGACAGACATTGCAAATTTTGTGATAAATATGGTCATGATGAGTCCAAATGTTTCAAGAAGA
>ML793879.1:300876-319752 GCA_009831015.1 Picea engelmannii | reverse complement strand
ATAACACCAGAAGAAGCTTTGACTAAAATTAAACCAAATGTAATTCATTGCTGCGTATTTGGCAGTATAGCATGGGCTCACATTCCTGATGAGAAAAGGAAAGAATTGTAGCCTAAAAGTGAGAAGTGTATTTTTGTTGGTTATTCTGAAGATGTCAAAGGTTATAGACTTCTTCAACCACATTGTAATGAAATTATTATTAGAAGAGATGTTAAATTTGATGAAAATATCTTGGCCTGCGAGCCTAATTCGACGTTTGTTCCTTCTTTGGCCTGCGAGCCTAATTCAACGTTTGTGCCTTCTTTGGTCTGCGAGCCTAATTTGACGTTTGTGCCTTCTTCAACCTATGAACCATCTTCAAAAATTGTGCCTTCTTCTATTCTAGTTTCTTCTCTAGATGATGAAAGTGGGGATTAAAATCCACCTCCGCCTACTCACCTTCTTTTAGATGATTCCTTTGAACCTGAACCAGCACTAGATCCAACTCTAGATCCACTGCTTCCTAGATGGGTCTATTCAACATGAGAATAAGATGGTGATATTGTCGGTGATCCTTCATATTAGCGTCAAACATGTTCACAGTTCCAACAAGCCTCTTCTCTTTTGGATCAAGTTTCAGAGACTTATGATCGAGAGACAATTGTAGAAGCTTCATGTCATCCATATTGGGATGCAACAATGAATGAATGTTGGCCCTTGACCAAGTTTTGGGAGATCCTTGGTCAAGTTTGACCTATTTTGGGACTTCAATAGCCTGTCAAAGGCAGAGCGCAAGACAAAGCAGAGATTGCAGGATCTCGACCCCTTTTTGGGATTTGGGATTATGTAACGGGTATGGGATATCGGCCCATGGGTTTACCCATGTTTAGGCCTATTTTGTAATGTATAAATAGATGTCTAGGCTATGTAAGAGGCACATAAGATAGGAATATCTGTGTGATATCGGGCTAAGTGCTAGTGATCGATCTATGTGATCAAAGGATTGTAAGTGCTCTGTGCATACTGTGTGAAGCTTGCAGAGATGAGTGCAACTGACTGTAGAAGGCTTAATGTTGTATCCTAGCTTGGGGAAGGAGGATCTGGCGAGGTGCACGCAGATATCCTGTACTGCATGAAGTAGGATTTTGAGGCTCTGTGCATGTAACGGATTAACATAAGATAATAGAAAAGAAGAAGAGTTGGTGGACGTAGCCCCAGGGTGGGGGTGAACCACATACATGTTGTATTGCTATTCTTTATGCAATGTCTTGATGTGTTTAAGCCTTTACTTACTAAGTGCTTTGATATAGATAGATAGATTTGTTTATGCTTTGTGCTAATGATGTATATGGATGCAGATCTGACCTATGTGAATGTTCTTAGTGCTTGAATCTGCTATATCTAATTGAACTCTCCATGATAAGTGCTAGATACATTAGATTTGGATGAATGATGCGATGCTCTGTTTTATCTGCGCAATAGATAGTGGTTGAATATTGATGAATTGTCAGTGCTAAGTTCTCTGTTAAGTATTACTATCACAAATTTGTGTCCTAGCTAAGGTTGAAGACGCTTGAGTCCTGCAACCACCCATGCTTCTACCTTGGGTGAGAGTTCATCTGCTTCACAGGTGTTGCCAAAAGAGTCGGTAGTTAGGGTTTTGTTGGTGCATTGTTGTAGTGTTGAACCCTAGGTCTACCCATGTGCTAACAAATGGTTCCGTTGCCGGGACCTGAAACTGCGATTTCTTGGAACTAAGGAAGAAGAAGCTTTGTGAAAATATCTATCCTGAAACTGTGAAAGATCCATGCATAGATCTGTCATTCTAGCGCGCAGTATTCTACTTGATCTGTAAAGCTATGTACTAAAGAAAGAAGTTCGATCTGAAGAAAAGAGGTTAGATATGAAGAAAAGGGGTAATATCTGGATTTCTGTGCCCTGATAAAGGTAAGAATAGTGAAACATTTTAGATATGAAAGCTTTTTTCTTTATAGAAGTAAGATAAATGGATTTTTGTTTTCTTTCAATTGTATGGATCTAGGTATGTTTGATAGATTCTGTCCTAGCTTGAAAACTAGGGCACTAATAGATGAAAGAAGGTTTGATATGCATATATCTAATAAGAATAATGAAAGATATGCTATACCTATGCATAGAAAGAATGTTTGGACTAAAAAGTGGATGCAAGATCCTAGAAATAAATGTTTGCAAGGTAGCTACTATGATCCTAGTGTAGAGTACAAGAAGAGCTGGGAATCATTTAAAATAAAGAGAGGATTAACCCTTTGTTACAACTGAAGAAAACCAAGACATCTTGCTAAGGAATTCCCTGGGAGAAGACCTAGTTGTCTTTGTTGCAAAGCTATGGACCATGAATTATTGGATTTCCCTAGAATGATTGCTAATCTTGAAGGAATAAACATGAGACAAGAAAACCCTAAGGCAGATCCTAAAATGGCAGAACCCCATAAAGAATTAGAGAAAGTATTGTTAGAGATAAAAGAAACCCTGAATGACCACCGACATGTCATCTTATTAGAGATCTTCAAAGAAAAATAATGCCTTGAATCAAGAGTAGGAGACTTCGACATTGACTGTGTTCTAGATGAGGAAACACAGGTGAATATCATGACAAAAAGAACTTGGGAACTTTTAGGGAAGCCTGCTATGAATCCTTCATTGGGAGGAATAGGGCTATTAAGAGGAAAGTTGATAAACCTATGTAGAAATCTCACCCATATATCTATGAATGCTAATGGAACTTCAACAGAGGAATATTTTGAGATTATTAAGTTTGTTGAAAACAACACCCCATTTACCATGTTACTAGGAAAACCTTGGATTGAAAGAAATTAGGCCAGAAGGAAAGAAGAAGAAGAAGAAAGAGTTAAAATATTTCATGACTAGAGGGATCACACACTTGATTGAAGAACAAAAGAACAGATTGAAGCTATTTAACACTAGAGATCCGGATGTCGAATTTGCAAGAACACTAGAGGACCCATAGAAGATTGAAGTACCTATTCCAGCCAAAGAAGAAGTATCACCCTCAAATCTTAGGAAAGAATTTCAACAATGTGAAGTAACCATTCTAAAAGAAGATAAGAATCAAAATGGAAAAAGGAATACCGAGATGAAGCTCACTGGAAAGAAATCTAGAAATCTAAGTAAGAAGAGAGCTAAGATCGACAAGTTACAAAAGGTTCCAGAGGGAACTTCGCAGAAGGATAATTTGAAAAATTGGAGCTTCGTTGGGATAACATAACAATGTCACATGGCACTTCTCCATGGCAAAGAAATATAGCCATTGGGACCAATATAAACATTCGACAGAGCCCCCCTCGCATGGGTAGAAAGGAATTTATGGTTCGCCACCATATCATTGGAACGCGCTGTAACGGACACAACATTTACTGAAGGCTTCTCGCCCGTTGCAAGAGATCCGTTGCCAAGTTATCTATTTATCCCATCGCACCATGCACCGAGAAAACTTTTTCTAACCGTGAATCTGAGCACACAGACTCATTGATTTTACACAGTGATTATTGTGCTATTGTCCTCTATCCTATTGCAGTGTCTAAGTTACTCTTTGAACCTGAGAGTTTTAACCCCGAGCGTGTATGTCGGACAAGTTCAACACTATAGAGAAAGTTGTCGAAGAAGTTCTGATCAACCTCATGATTGAAAGAGTCATGTCGATGTCTGCAGGTGAACAAGCTTCATTGATGAGAATGGTGCAAGCCTCTCCGTTAACTGTTCACGGAGCCGGACCATCCTGACCATTAGAAGAAAAGAGAACCAAGCACAAAGACAACCTCACAAATGAAAAAATGATTCCAACCATATTTATCGATTACATCCCGCCTCTGGCTGGCGTGGTTAATCACGATAGTGTACCAAGGGATTTCGAGTACACTATAGTTACTGCGTACCTTCCGAAGGGGATACACGCAGTTCGAACAGAGCAGGACAAGATCACAGCATTGAAGTTCAACGACTTCAACCTCGGAGATCGCAATATCTATGGTATGCTCGCCCCGTACAAGTGCCTAACTAGAAAAAAAGGGAAGAAATCAAATATAATTCCCCAGTCGTGGACAATGAACCTCACACAGTCCACCCTGCTGAACGTCATGAAGATCCCACACTTCGAAAGACACCAGGAAGTCAATGCTTGTGTCAAGCTGCTACTGTCATGTTACCATGGTGGATACTTATGGTTAGACCACTGCATTATAGTTGACTCAACGCTGATCCACATGATCACAGGCTTGTGTATGCAAGGACCCGACCTGCAGGAATTTCATCCAGGAAAAGCTGCATATCACACACTAACATAGAAGATCAAGGACACCTATGGCGACGTTGAGAAGGGAACAAGAGGATACAAGGTAGCTTCCATCCAGAGTGGTGCATTGCACCTCGCATGTCAATTGATAGATGGAAAATTAGTAAGGAAAAACTGACCTACATAGGTCATTGACGTTCTCACTGAACTCGCAGGGAAGTGCGCGGAAGGTCTACAAATGAACTTGGCGACGTACCTAGTTAACTAGTTGGAACTAGATTTTCGAGAAGCATAGGATTAGGGTTATGAATTTCATTTCAGCTAGCTCCTGGTCCTCATTGCATTTGTTTCCTGGGAGATGCTGAAAGGAGCAAACTTTCGAGACATAGAGTCGTTTGAACCGCTTTCCGTGAAGTTCGCTACCCTGTGGTATTCAATTGATATGAACAAACAGTGGTAGTCGAATGTTGTGTTTCATACATACTACCTCCAGCTAAAGCGAGCCATCAAATCCAAGCCTCACATGACTCTAAACACCTTTAGAGGTTCCGACCACTAATGAAGTTCAACACAGATAGACACTTCACCTACATTACAACGCGGGTAGATGAACATAAAGAGCAGCTCCAAACATATTACAATCTTAAAAAATAATACCTTGAGGAAATCACTAAGGAATGGTCCATTGACCTCCTTATCCCCACCAAACCTACAGAGATATCTGATCTTGACAGCCTAGAGGACACCCATAAAGAACATAATACACCCGGAACGAGTAGGCAGAAGAAGATTGAGGAGGTCCAAAACTTAAGCAACACCTCAGGAAAGACTCCTTCAGTGTCACCTGACTGAGGGGGTGGTGACGAAGTAGAATCTGAACAGAAGCCCAATGAAGTAACACCACCCAGAGACGAGGTTGACCCCTTGAAGAAGAGGAAGTTTTCCCCCCCGAAACCTTCTTCCTGGAAGAAATAGAAAGCTACCATGACCAAGATGCAGACTGTCCTCACCTCCGATGACTTTGACTTCATCATATCAGCCCTGAATGATGCTTCACTGGAGATAGTAGAGAAACAAGGAGTGAAGAAGGAATAAATGTATGATAGGATCGAAGTCGAACTCCAAGGGGTACAACAGGTCCTTTAGTCCAGTCACGCAGTCTCCACTACGCCTCTGCCATTGGGAGAACCAAAGTTGGGAGATGATCCAAACCAAACAAACCACCCAGGCTTTGACACAAGTACAAGGAGTACTTGTCGAATAGCATTGAGCTACAAAACAAGAAAAGATTGCTCTCCAAGTGAAGTTCAATGAAGAAAAAGAATAGATGCAACAAGGAAAAGAACAGTTGCTCGTAGAGAAACTCAAAGTGAAAGAAGAGGTCAGTAGATCACTTCGCTCTATGAAAGTTGTAGAAATAAAGGCAGAGGATCGAGTCACGTAGCAAGTAGAGCAGCTCACAAAAGTTATCTAGTAGTTACAACAACACATAGCAGACTTAGAGCTCCGCGAAGTGCCTAAGACTCCACAGGATGTAAGGGATCAAAGAGAAGCAACTTATTGAAGCACAATTGAGAGAATAAAATACCTTGCTATGGAATGTAAGAAACTCACTGATCACAGTGCCCAGACCTATGGGCAACTCACTGACAACCCAGAACTGAAGGAATTGTATTTGTAGCTCCAAGAGGCGAAGTATCAAGCCGAAATGATACAAGCATAGCTAAATCCCTTGTCAGCTATGGAAAGAATGAAGCATTCCCAAGAGAAACGCACCACCCAATAGTAGATCCACACTATCTAGAGCATAGTTATGGAAGTAACTCAAAGGATCCAACCTGTACAAGATAAGGCCTACCAATTTTTCACAGAGGTCGAAGGCTGAGGAGCATAACTAGAGTAGGTTGTCGCTGCAGCTGAACAATGCTTGGAGGGACCTGTGAACAAGGTACTCATCCAAGAGTTCTTTGCACAAGAGGCCATGTCACAACAACAAGTTGAAGAAGCTCGAGCTAAGCTCGAGGATTTCGAAGTAGAACTACCTAGATCGGAGTGACTCGGGATGAGTCACAGGTGAGTGTTGGGAGCTTGTTGGACCTTGACCAAGTTTTGGGAGATCCTTGGTCAAGTTTGACCTATTTTGGGACTTCGACATTCTATCGAAGGTAGAGCGCAAGACGAAGCAAATATCACGGGATCTCGCCCCCTTTTTGGGTCCTTTATGAGATTTGGGATTATGTAACGGGTATGGGATTTCGTCCCATGGGTTTACCCATGTTTAGGCCTATTTTGTAAAGTATAAATAGATGTCTAGGATATGTAAGAGGTGGACAAGATAGGCATATCTGTGTGATATCGAGCTAAGTGATAGTGATCGATATATGTGATCAAAGGATTGTAAGTTCTCTATGCATACTGTGTGAAGCTTGCAGAGCTAAGTGCAAGTGATTGTAGAAGGCTTAGTGTTTTATCCTAGCTTGGGGAAGGAGGATTTGGCAAGGTGCGCACAGATCTCTTGTCCTGCACAGAGTAGGATTTTGAGGCTTTGTGCATGTAACTGATTAACATAAGATAATAGAAAAGAAGAAGAGTTGGTGGACGTAGCCCCAGGGTGGGGGTGAACCACGTACATGCTGTGTTTCTATTCTTTGTGCAATGTCTTGATGTGTTTATGCCTTTACTTGCTAAGTGCTTTGATATAGATAGATAGATCTGTTTATGCTTTGTGCTAATGATGTATATGGATGTAGATCTGACCTATGTGAATGTGCTTAGTGCTTGAATCTGCTAGATCTAATCAACCTTTCCATGATAAGTGATAGATACATCAGATCTGGATGAATGATGCGATGCTTTGTTTTATTTGCGTAGTAGATAGTGGTTGAATATTGATGAAGTGTTGGTGCTAAGTGCTCTATTAAGTATTACTATCACAGATTTTTGTCCCAGCTAAGGTTGCAGACACCTGAGTCCTACAACCACCCCTGCCTCTACCTCGGGTGAGACTTCATCTGCTTCACAGGTGTTGCCGAAAGGGCTAGTAGTTAGGGTTTTGTTGGTGTGTTGTTATAGCATTGAACCCTGGGTCTTCCCCTGTGCCAACAATGAAGAGTATCATTCTTTAATGGAAAACGATACTTGGGATCTTGTACCTCTTTCAAAAGGAATAAAACTTGTCAAATGTAAATGGGTCTACAGAACTAAGTATGTATCAGATGGAAGTGTTGAAATACACAAGGACTAGTTAGTTGCCAAAGGATTTTCCCAAGTTGAAGGAATTGACTATAATGAAACCTTTTCCCTTGTAGAAAAAATGAATTATATCCGCCTTGTTCTTTCCTTTGATGCCTCACATAAATGGGAGGTCCATGAGATGGATGTTAAATTCACCTTCTTACATGGATATTTGCAAGAATAAATATACATGGAACAACCTTCTGGCTATGTCCAAAATGACTCTAGCCTTGTTTGTCATCTTAAGAAATATCTTTATGGTCTCAAGCAAGCTCCCTGAGCTTGGTATGCCAAAATTGAAAAATTTCTTATTTTCGCTGGATTCTCTAATGCCATTCTGATCTTAATGTCTATACCAAGAAATTAGGAAGCCATCTCATAATCCTTGTCCGTTTTATTGATGAACTTATCCTTACTGGTAGTGGCTCAAAAATTTTAAACCATGTGAAAACCATCCTTAAGAAGAAATTTGAAATGACAGACTTAAGATTTTTGCACTATTTCCTTGGCCTCCAAGTTTTAAAAACCAATGAAGGAATTTTTCTTTCCCAATCGAAGTATGCTTGTGACCTTCTTCATTGCTTTCACATGGATGATTGTAAACCAACCCCTTCTCCCTTCCAGTCTGAATTCAAGCCTCCTGCCACCTGTACTTCTCCCGAAGTTGATGCCACCTTGTACTATCAGTTAGTTAGTAGCCTCTTATACTTTACTCATACCCGTCCTGATCTTTCCTTTGTTGTTGGTCTTGTTTCCTGGTATATGAAAACACCCCATGAAATCCATTAGAAATAAACTAAAAGGATACTTCACTATGTCTGTGGTACAATTCAGTTCAGGATACATTACAGTTCAGGGGGTGATCCTTTATTGGTTGGTTTCACTTATTTATATTGGGCCGATGACCCTGATGATCGACAATATACTATAGGTTATGTTTTCATCCCTGGTTTAGGACCTATCACTTGGGCATGTAAGAAACAACAAGCTATTGCACTTTCTTCCACAGAAGCAAAGTACCGAGCAAAGATAAATGCAAGTCAGTAAGCCTTATGGCTTCAACATAATCTTTCAGAGTTTGGATTCTAGCAGCAGCATCCGACCAACCTTTGGTGTGATAATTAGAGTGCAATCAAGCTCTCCAAATACTCATTTCAACATCAAGTCAACAAACACATCAATATACACATGAACTTCATCAGAAAGCTCATTCATGATCAAGTTATTGAAGTGCTCCTTTTCCCTACAGAAGATCAAGTTGCATACATTTTCACAAAGTATCTTACAGAAGTGAAGTTTTCCAAACTTCGATCTATGTTAGGAGTTCAGGAAGTTTTCATAAAGGGGGGATAGGCTCTAATGCCTCCTTCCTTCTCCTATTATTCCACTATTGTAAATCCTTCAATCCTATCCCAAGTTGTTCTTAAGGGGGGATTTTAGGATATTTAGACAATTAGGAGTTAGTTAAGATCTACTGGGTATAATGTGTCATTAGGTAAAAGCGTATTTCTTAGTGTGTTTATTTAGTATGCATTAGTATGCATTTTTAGTTAGGAAATCCGATGGTCATGATATGTTCCCGACATAGAGTCATTTGATGGTTCATATTCTCCTCAATATTAACGACCATTGATTCGTCGCTTAACACCCGATTGGTCCATGATCTCTATTTAAAGAGCATGGAGGGTTATTTTTTGATGATCGATTGTAAGAAAATATCTTGTAAAATCTCTCTGTAATCTTTTTCTTTTTCATTAATAAACTGCTCCAAGTGGTGACGTTGGCTGGGGCCGTGGATGTTTCCCTATAGGGGTTTTACCACGTCAAAACATCGGTGTTTTGATCTTTTATTTGGTTGTGTGAGTGGTTAATGAAGGTGTTCGTCCTTTGTTGGAATACTTGTGTTGTCAAACACCAATAAAAATCCTTTTTTTAGGGGTAAAAATGCAAGCTTTTCGAATCAAAGCATTGAAAATTAGTACTCTTGGAACCAAAATATTATCAACCAAATATTTTTTTTCCAGTAACTCTAATTCTACAAAAAATTTCCATGCAACAATTATTGTTATAATTATGCATATTGTAAAATTGTCATTAATTAAGTTATAGGCCATTATTTGCCTTGATATTTCAAAGAACCACTATACACGAATCATAATTATGAGATTTCAAATACATTATTTTCTAAATTATCTTCCAATGACTATACTTATGTGTCAATATGATTTTCGAGTTGAAAGTTATGACTTTCCAAAATCAACAGTTTCACCCCTTTTTGCACTTGTTTCATTGGTACAAATATTCTCAAAGGCTAAATTCTACCACCCATAAAAATAAAAATGGTGAAAATAAGGAAAACTATTATTTTGGGCGTTGATACTATTCTCGATTGTGAATACATAGAAAATATCATATTCAAGATCTAATCCTTCAACTAACTTTTTCATTAATCTGGTTTTGACAACTTTGTCCTTTTGCATTTTCTCCGAACTTGAATTTTTTAGCAAAAAATGGCTATCTCCGAAATGGAGAAAAACTGGGAAAAAATCCTCAAGACAAAGTTGTTTAGATTGATGAGTAGGTAAAATGTTGACTAAATAAAAAATTTCAGATTCATGATCAGGGTTCCTTCTCCTCTGAATATTTCAAAAATACCCCAAAAGTGTTTGGGAATAGTGTATTTTCCCCTATTTGGGCACTAGCTGCAGAGGACGAATGTTCCACTCAACTTAGACTTATTTCTCCAATTCTCAGAAAAAAATTATCCCCAAGATGGGGCTATGAATCCACAAGAGAGAGTGTCCTTTAATGGTGTCTTCTATCCAGTAACAACTCAATATAACCCACACCAAGCTAATTTCCTACAACCAACCCAATCCACCAACTCTCTTTCCCTTCAACCTGCACATCCCAAGGGATGAGATCCCTTTCTCTGCACACAGTCCCTCAGGCTATCCCACTTCTCTCCAGGGCTATAACATAGATTGGCTAGGAAATCTCTCTTGTTGGGGACTCTAGGAATACTAGTTGTAATATGAAAAACTCACAACATAAAGATCACTTGTTCCTACATATAAATATCACTCCATAGGCCTAATATCATGCTTCTTCAGGAAATTACAACTCCAATAATTTTCCCACAAAACCCATTATGGTTATCTTCAATCTCTAGCACTCAACACACTCTTGTTGTCCAAAAAAATACTTGTTAAAAAGGCCTACAATACCCATTTGAATTTCATTTTACCCATGCATGTTGATTCTCATATTCCCTAATGTTGATTGTACTCAACCCCATGCTCTCAATCGCTATGTGAGGTTACTTTTTCCACCAACCCTCTTATATGTATTAAGTGATTGGGGCTTTGAAACAATCAAAAGGGAAAGTAGAAGGTTCATATAGAATAATTTTAGAAAAGTGAATTGGGATTAATACACATGAATAATCCCCCCGTTGGACCCCCTCTATTTTGGAAACTTATCTCCCATGACTCCATTTGTATCCATTTGTAGCCAACAATACATTTTATTTTATTATTTTTGATATAAAATGTTTACATATTACATCGCTTTGCTCGTGTCCATACATCATATTTACATTATACATTGCTAAATTGGGGATTCCAAATGAGGATGTTACAATTATCACCTTTTTCTACCATGACCTTAACATCATTGTAATGTTTTTGACAAAGACCTTAAAAGAAACCGCCAAATTGAAACCTCATTTTTGTATTTTCGATGTTAGAACTACAACTTATTTAAAACCTTGAGAGATGAAAACCAATACCATTGTAACGAAATCCTTAAAATCAACCCCTAAATCAAAAAGTGGTGCTCCCAGTAACACCCCTTTTTTAAGGGGAAAAACTACAAATTTTTGCAATTGGATCATTGACAAGTAGTACCCTTGGAACCAAAATCTTGAGACTGACCCCTTAATCGAAAAAAGAAACTATCAATAGTGACCTATTTTATTTCGATCTTATAATTGTACATCCATTGAGACCAATTGGTCTATCAGACCTTGATAAGGTTAGCTATTACTTCATTTTCTTTAAAATTGTATTTTTATGCTAAAAAAGCATTGAGAGAAGTGTTCCAAGATCACCATAATTTCGATGACTTAGGAGGTTAGGAAGGTCGGTAATGTGGAATATATTTTTAAGTTGGGATCTAATATGGGTATGGGCATGTCAATCCAAGAGGAAGTGTTTTTCATATTCTATCCGCTTAGTGTCACAAAGGTGACAAATTTTCTCATCCCATGGTGTTTTGGGAGTTGTCCAATGTTCTATTTCACTATGTATCTCGTGAGTGTTTGTTCTTATTTTAGCAATGCTGATTTACTTTTCACTTTTCAAAACTAAGAGGCAATTTTGATATTCTAAATTATGGTTGGCCACCTCCTTGTAGTATCTTAATTCCCTTTTATCCACTAATTCTTTATCACACCACATATTTGTAATATTATTGATATTTTGCATGATGACTTCTTCTTGTATTCCCCAATGATTTATCCAAGATTTGGCATCTTTATTCCATCTCCACTTGAGCCCCTGGTGGTTTTGGCTAGAGTTTGAAGGAATTTTGGAGAGCCTCTTGTTATCCATGTTGTTTATCTTGTTCTTGTACGTTAGGTATTGTTGGCTCCCCAACAGTCTCCCTTTATTTTTTAGTAAAAATTCAAGGAGACCCCCTTGACCATGCAAAAATATCTCTTTCATGACATCCGAATCTATCTTACTTGATCCGAGAAGATGATTTTATGGATTATTTTGGTGTGATGGCTCGCTTATAATGTATAACTTCACAAAATTGTATCGAATGGATCTTTGGTCTTTTGATAGTCCTTTTATCTTATTTGAGTGGTTTGCTTTGAATTGTGTGAATATTTTGTGATTTAAATGTTTCCACTGGACATTATTACATTGAATATGCTAACTATTGAAAGTGACATTAATATTGGTTCTTCATTCTTATATTGATTATTTTGAATTTTGAATTTCTTGATTTTCAACACGAAAAATTAAAACAAGACTATGAAGGATTTCATGATGCATTTCAATGATTAGCAAATGGTTTCATAACATGTTTTTATTTTCAGGTCTTCTCTGTTGGTTAATGAATGAAAAATCTGGTTATCATCATGATTCGATAATGGAATGCAAGAATATATTTATTATTACTTTTATACATTTGTTCTTGTTTTCCTAATACTATTTGATGATATTTCAAAAAGGAATGATCTCATTTTAGCATGAGCTAGCCAACTAGATTTCGATGAATAATGAAGACATAACTTTCTTTGGTCTTAGTCCTAATGGTCATAATCCTTATCATAACTAAAAACTATGAACAATGGTTAGATTTTCTTTATGTATTTGGACCTTTCATTTGAATTACATGACATTACAAAGGTCATTACTATAAAAGTTCGTGTTACTATCATGTCATGGTTTTCAAGTCATTATTGTTATTACTTGGTCATTACGCAAAGGTATTTTCAATTAATTGTTTTAACGATTGTTCTTAATAACCACGTAATTCGAAAAACTGAATTGATTACATGTTACACTATGTTTAATACATGTGGCTAATAAAACAATTGAGAATTGCATTGTTTACTGTCAATTAAATGGAAAAGTGGCCAAGGTGAGTGACATAGAAAGTTTAATGGATAAGACAGTAATAACATGAGTTACCCATTTGTCGGTAGAAAGAGAAAAGTGGCCCAAGAGTTTTCCAGTGATTTAACAATTCCTTTTTGTGCATTTGTTTATAGTTTGTTTGTAAAATAAGAATATATGTTAGTTTATTTATTTTTTGTATTGTTTTGTTATATTAATAATTAAATATGTGATTTAAAACAATAGATATCCAGGTGGATATCTGTGGCCACCCACCTTTTCCAACTGGCTCAAAACAGTTTTCTGGCAATTTTGACGATTTACTATTTTTAGCAGTTTTAACTTTTGGGACCATTTTGAGAGCCTAAATGAAGGTTTTTCGGGATTGAGATTCTCAATGATATAATAAGACATGATTGAGCCCCAAAAATGAATCTCCTCAATGATACCTTTCCAATGGGCTATCATGCACCTAAAACAGAGATTGTATGAAAAAGTTACGACCTCGAGAAGTCGATGTACTAACTTACCCAAACGGGGCCCACATGACTTTTGGTGCTTCAGAGCCTCATTGTAATCATATTATTGCGAATGAGTGTAGTTGTCACATATCTTATCAGAGATAAGCCTCCACCATTCCAGCAAGCTTAGTTTCAACTTATTTTGTTATTGAATAGAAAACCAGTTTTACTGTATCTCTGTTATTTTGTGTTAAGAACTTGTTAATAATATGTAGTCATTTCGTTTTGCTCATAAAATCTAGATCGGTGGCATTAGAGTGTTCTACTCCTTGTCATCTTAATGCATGTCCCCAATGAGTTCGGAGTACAAAGAGTTGGGTCTCGAGATTGTTTCTCTTGAGGACAAAAGCTCTCGCATGCCCAAGTGACCTCTAATGGCAGGAGACAAAAAATATGACGGGATAGGAGATCCTTTCAAACTGTTGATTGAGGAATCCCTCACGCAACAAAGGAACAAGATGATGGATAGTTTTGCACAAATCCTTTGGCGGCTACCAACAGGTGACACACCTTCTTCGAACGGAGGCGCCGCCCCCTTCAAGGTACAAATAAACTTCGATATTCCTATATTTGAAGGTAAGATAGACACATATGCTGTAGACAAGTGGTGGAATCTACTAGAAGGGTATTTTTCTGTCCATAACTTTTCGAATAGAGAAAATATTACTTTTACTATTACTTTCTCTAAGTAATATTTTTTCTATTCGAAAAGTTACTATTACTATTACTAGACACATGAAATTACTTAGATTCATTACTTATATTCGAACAGAAAATTAATTAGATTCATTACTTAGAATCATTACTTTGAACAGGAAATTGTACAGGATACCCGAGGCAGTCCCACCTAGTGTTATTTCCTTGATCTTTGCTAAGCAATGCAGGAAGGTCATCTCTTAGATGGGGAAGTTTTTCTTGTTCGTGATTTGCTCTTAGGATAAGAGAAAGATCACATCCACATCCAGGGTCTCTGCGGTCGACCTCTCCACATAGCAGAAGCAAGTAGATAAGGTCATGGAAGAATACTTAGATATGTTCTCCTCACCTATCGGGGTACCTCTGCACTGCCAGGTTAAGTACCCCATCAATCTGACCCCTAGCGCACCACTGCCCAATGGGCTAGTCTATCACCGCTCTCTGTTAGAGAATGAGGAGATCGAGCGACAGATCCAAGAATTGCTCCACAAGGGGAACATCCATCCTAGCTCATCACCGTGTGAGAGACCAATCGTGTTGGTATAGAAGAAAGATGGAACCTGGCGATTCTGCATTGATTATTGGGCTCCGAATAAAATCACAGTCATAAAATGGTACCCGATGTTGGACAACTGAGAGGGGGGGGGTGAATCAGTTGTTACCGTGCTTAAACAATTATGCTTCTTTCAAACTCTTTGCAAAAACACTGAATGATGATCACATTAATGATGGGAAATAAACAATGGCACATTCAACATCATTCACACATATATGAGAAACACAGAGACATATATTTCCCGAGGAAACCCATACAGGGTAAAAACCTCTTTTTCTTTAGATGATAAGTAATAGTTACATTCTTTACAGTATCATACATATGAGCACCAACTCATAATGAGGCTACAACCTCAGTTTTGCAAGATGCTACTTGCTGAGAGCACCAACTCTCTTTTTTCTCTAGCACCCACTAGAAGGAAGGACCAACTCCCTGGTTTCTCTAGCACCAACTAGAAGGAATCACCAACTCCTTGGTTTCTATAGAACCAACTAGAAGGGAGCACCAACTCCCTGAGTGTTTCCAGCACCAACTGGATGGAAGCACCAACTTCCAATCATACAGGCACCAACCTGTATAACAAAGAACAAGAGTTCTCCCTTGCACCACCCTGCCACCCTGGTTTCTCTGGATGCAACCAGATGGAAGCTACAAATACTTGTCTTAAAGAACCCACTTGAACCTCTAAGGACAACAGTCCTCCCTAGCACCTCCCAACCTCCCTGAAATATAAATATTTTCTACTGAAACTTATTACAGTGATATAATGTTCAACAATGGCTTACCAGACTCATCACTGTTCTGCTACATTTCATTGGTCTGTCTGCCTCACTGCCTTCCTGCACACATGACTTGCACTATCTGTTCTTATGCTTTTTATGCTCTATGCACCATGTCCATTCACTACACAGATCCTCTTCTATTCAATTCAGCTGCTGCACTCTCCTCCTTCTTCACACATGAATCACCTTCAACAACAACAACCACAACAAACTCCAACATCAACAACAACTACTTCTTTTCTCCGTACCGTGTATATATGGCTTCTGTGCATCTTTTTCATGCAATATTCGCCATTCCTCTACATGCTCATGCCGTGCCAATTTCCTCCACATCTCAAGTGCTCTACGTGATCATCATCGCGACTCTTCAAATTCTCTGGCAGTTCAACCCCTGTGTCTATCATCACTAGGTGCTAAGCCGAGATTCCTTTTTCTCTCTAGCAGTTGAGACTCTTTGTCTTCTCTGTTACAGTCGAGCTCATCCTTTCTGTTTTAGTTACGAGCTCTAACCCTCATCCAACTTTCAATTTCCTCCACGAATCGTCTTCATTTCACTGGAAGATTCCATGTGACTCTTCATCTTCTCTGGTCGTTTTCCACCATGCGTCTAGCATCACTGGGTGTTTTGCTGAGATTTATCAACCTCTCTGGCATTTGAGACTCCTCGTCTTCTTTGGCGCAACCGAGCTTATGCCTACCTAAGTTTGGGGTGCATATGCACCTTTTGGATATGCAACGAGCATATATGGATGACCAGAATCTGTGCTCCCAGATCTACGGTCGGGATTCGATTCCGGAGCCCCCCTTCCATTCTACCTTTAAGTGGAGGGGGGGGGGGGTTCGGAATTGGGCGTGCATCTCTCGAGAGGCCAGGATTAGAGTGCCCATATCAACAACGCTCAAGCAATTCCGAACCCCCCTTGCCTGCCTTTTTTCCTTTAATACGGGGGGGGGGTCTGGAATGGTGGGGTATTGACGAAGGACCCCACTCCCGTCGTGTCACCTTTTGTATCGTTAACCACTTGACCATGTGATAAGGCTCATTCTCTTTATCCACTCCTCGTCCTCCAACATCTATCCATATCTCGATTTCCAAAACTCCGAAGTGGTGTATATCTGCTGACGTCACACGTGGATTGACACGTGTTGAATACTACCACGTGTCACTCTGATTCGTGACTTACATGTGCCTGACATGTTGAATCACTCTGACACTTATCATTACCTGGTTTTGCCACGTGTTCCTAGCTGACATGGTATGCTGATGTGAGTTGGATCGACGGTCCAGATCACATCTTGATCTGACGGTTCAGATTCAGTCGGGATTTCACACATCGCAATTTCGACACTCTTGATGTTCAGTTTTTTTGTCACTTCAAAGTCCCGATCCATGAAACTCCATAATGGAGTCGTATCAACAGTCCAGATCACATCTTGATCTGACGACTGCGATTAAATCACGATATCACATATCGCGATTTCAGGATTCTTGTTGCATTGCTTACTTGCCACTCCATGTTGCGATCCCTGAAACTCCGACACGGACTGGAATCAACGGTCCAAATCAAAGCTTGATCTTGCAGCTCAGATTACATCGCGATTTCACATATCGTGATATCGGGATTCTTGATGTTAATAATCTTTGACATGTTCAACTCGCGATCCTCGAAACTCCGACATGGACTGGGATCAACGGTTCAGATTCAACCTCGATCTGACAGCTCAGATTAAGTCACGATTTCGCATATCGCGATTACGCCCACTTCTCCTTGTTATACTTTAAAAGGTGTGTAGGTTCTCCTTGATCCAATGATGGCCGGGTCCTGCGCTTGGATCTAACATCTGAGATCTGTCCTCTTGTTTAGCGCTCTTCTTATCTATATTCTGATCTGATGGCCCTCGTTCTTTCAGGAATTTTGAATGAGATCCAACGATCAGAAATGCTTCTCGGGCCTTCAATCATTTTATCAATGTTGCGTTGCCTTCGATCATTCGATCTTCCTGGACTTATCTTCTATTTTCCTGTTGATCATCGCTGCTGTACTCAAGCCATCATCACTGTTGTATTTTCCATCAATGACAAGCATATGTTGCCTATTAAACATTTTCCAACAATCTCCCCCTTTGGCATTGATGGCAACTAAGGCACCCAAATTCTTTCCTCCCCCTTTGAAATCAATGTCAAAGAAGAGGCATGCTCCCCCTGAGCTATTGCAGTAATTTTAGGAGGCATTAGATATTCAAACAATACAAATCTCCCCCTAACAAGATGGACTCTTTTAGGTGTGAAACGAAATGACACCCAGCTTCTGTCTGAGATATTCAAATGGTGTCTTGGCTAGGGGCTTAGTAAAGATGTCTACAATTTGTTCTATAGTGAGAATGTAATGGACCTGAACAATCTGATTGGAGACCCGCTCTCTTAGAAAATTATATTTTATGGGAACATGTTTTGTCTTGGAGTGGAAGACATAATTTTTAGACACACTGATGGCACTAGTGTTATCACAATGAATTGGGATCGATGCACTGTATTTTACCTCCAAGTCTGCAAGTGTCTGAATCATCCATAATACCTGAGTGAAACAGGTAGAAACAACAATGTACTCTGCCTCTGTGGTTGATAAAGAAATGGAACCTTGATTTTTACGAAGCCATACTACTAAGGAGTCACCCAACAAGAATGCTCCTCCACTGGCGCTTTTTCTCTCATCAACACAGTTTGCCCAATCTACATCTGAATAAGCAGTCAACTGAAGACTTTGATTTCTGGGATACCACAGACCATAAGTCATTGTCTCTTTCAAATACCTGAATATCCTTTTGACAACTTGCAAATGATTCTGTTTAGGTGTAGCCTGATATCTTCCTACCATTCCTACAACATGCATTATGTCTGGGCGAGATGTTGTGATGTACAACAGGCTTCCTATCATTGATCAATATGAGCTTTGATCAACATCATGTGAATCATCATACTTGCTTAGTTTACATCTAGTTACCATAGGTGTACCCACTGGTTTAGAATCTTCCATTTGAAACCTTTTCAACATTTCTCTTAGGTATTTTTCTTGAGAAATGAACATCCCTTCGGGCCTCTGAGTAATTTGCAGACCAAGGAAAAACGACAGTTCTCCTATCATAAACATTTCAAATTCAGACTCCATGGCAGAAGCAAACCATTGTACCA
>ML793879.1:279231-295942 GCA_009831015.1 Picea engelmannii | reverse complement strand
GGGGGGGGGGGTGAATCAGTTGTTACCGTGCTTATACAATTATGCTTCTTTTAAAATCTTTGCAGAAACACTGAATGATGATCACATTAATGCTGGGAAATAAACTATGGCACATTCAGCATCAATCACGCATATATGAGAAACACAGAGACATATATTTCCCGAGGAAACCCATACAGGGTAAAAACCTCTTTTTCTTTATATGATAAGTAATAGTTACATTCTTTACAGTATCATACATATGAGCACCAACTCATAATGAGGCTACAACCTCAGTCTTGCAAGCTGCTACTTGCTGAGAGCACCAATTCTCTATTTTCTCTAGCACCCACTAGAAGGAAGCACCAACTAGAAGGAAGCACCAACTCCCTGGTTTCTTTAGCACCAACTAGAAGGAAGAACCAAATCCCTGAGTGTTTCCAACACCAACTGGATGGAAGCACCAACTTCCAATCATACAGGCACCAACCTGTATAACAGAGAACAAGAGTTCTCCCTTGCACCACCCTGCCACCCTGGTTTCTCTAGCTGCAACCAGATGGAAGCTACAACTCCCTGTGTTCAAGCACTCACTTGAACCTCTAAGGACAAAAGTCCTCCCTAGCACCTCCCAACCTCCATGAAATATAAATCTTTTCTACTGAAACTTATTACAGTGATATAATGTTCAACAATGGCTTACTAGACTCATCACTGTTCTGCTGCATTTCGTTGCTCTATCTGCCTCACTGCCTTCCTGCACACATGACTTGCGCTATCTGTTCTTCTGCTTTTTATGCTCTGTGCACCATGTCCATTCAGTGCAAAAATCCTCTTCTATTCAATTCAGCTACTGCACTCTCCTCCTTCTTCACACATGAATCACCTTCAACAACAACAACCACAACAAACTCCAACAGCAACAAAAACTACTTCTCTTCTCTGTACCGTGTATATATGGATTCTATGCATCTTTTGCATGCAATATTCACCATTCCTCTACATGCTCATACCACGCCAATTTCCTCCACATCTCAAGTTCTCTGTGTGAACATCATCGCGACTCTTCAACTTCTCTGGCGGTTCAACCCCTGTGTCTATCATCACTAGGTGTTAAGCCGAGATTCCTTTTTCTCTCTGGGAGTTGAGTCTCTTCGTCTTCTCTGTTACAGTCAAGCTCATCCTTTCTTTTTTAGTTACGAGCTCTAACCCTCATCCAATTGTCAATTTCCTCCACGAATCGTCTTCATTTCACTGGCATATTCCATGTGACTCTTCAGCTTCTCTGGTCGTTTTCCACCATGTGTCCAGCATCACTGGGTGTTCTGTTGAGATTTCTCAACCTCTCTGGCAGTTGAGACTCCTCATCTTCTTTGGCATAGTCAATCTTATGCCTACCTAAGTTTGGGGCACATATGCACCTTTTGGATATGTAGCGAGCATATCTGGATGGCCAGAATCTGTGCTCCTAGATCTACAATCGGGATTCGATTCCGGAGCCCCCCTGCCATTCTACCTTTAAGAGGAGGGGGGGGGGTCCGGAATTGGGCGTGAATCTCTCGAGCGACCAGGATTAGAGTGCCCAGATCAATGATGCTCAAGTGATTCCGGACCCCCCTTTCCTTTCTGCCTTTAATATGAGGGAGGGGGGGGGGTCCGGAATGGTGGGGTATTGACGAAGGACCCCACTCTCGTCGTGTCACCTTTTGTATCGTTCTCCACCTGATCGTGTGACAAGGATCATTCCCTTTATCCCCTCCTCATCCTCTGACATCTGTCCATCTCCCAATTTTTGAAACTCCGAAGTGGTGTATATCTGTTGATGTCACACGTGGATTGACACGTGTTGAATACTGCCATGTGTCACTCTGATTCGTGACTTACATGTGCCTGACATGTTGAATTAGTCTGACACTTTTCATTACTTGGTTGTGCCACATGTTCCTAGATGACATGGTATGCTGACGTGAGTTGGATCGACAGTCCAGATCACATCTTGATCTGACAGTTCAGATTCAGTCGGGATTTCACAGATCGCAATTTCGACACTCTTGACGTTCAGTGTTTTTGTCACTTCAAAGTCCCGATCCATGAAACTCCGTAATGGAGTCGTATCAACGGTCCAGATCACATCTTGATCTGACGACTGCGATTAAATCACAATATTGCTTATCGGGATTTCAGGATTCTTGTTTCATTGTTTACTTTCCACTCCATGTTGCGATCCCTGAAACTCCGATACGGACTAGAATCAACGGTCTAGATCAAAGTGTGATCTGATGACTCAGATTACATCGCGATTTCGCATATTGCGATATCGGGATTCCTAGTGTTAATAATCTTTGACATGTTCAACTCGCGATCCTCGAAACTCTGACATGGACTGGGATCAACGGTCCAGTTTCAACCTCGATCTGACGGCTCAGATTAAGTCGCGATTTCGCATATCGCGATTACACCCGCTTCTCCTTGTTATACTTTAAAAGGTGTGCAGCTTCTCCTTGATCCAACGATGGTCGGGTCCTGCACTTGGATCTAACACCTTATATCTGTCCTCCTGTTCAACGCTCTTCTTATCTATATTTTGATCTGGCGTCCCTCGTTCTTTTGAGAATTTTGAATGAGATCCAATGATCAGAAATGCTTCTCGGGCCTTCGATCATTTTATCAATGTTGCGTTGCCTTCGATCATTCGATCTTCCTGGATTTATCTTTTATTTTCCTATTGATCATCGTTGTTGTACTCAAGCCATCATCACTGCTGTATTTGCCATTAATGACAAGCATATGATGCCTGTTAAACATTTTCCAACACCCGATTCCCCGAATCAATGACCTCCTTGTTCAACTCACGAGGGCCAAATATTTCAGTAAGATTGATCTAAAGTCTGGCTACCAATAGGTCATGATAAAACAAATATATGTGTGGATGACCGCCTTCAAGTCAAAGGAAGGTATTTTTAAATGGTGGGTCATGCCCTTTGGTTTGACAAATGATCCAACCACTTTCATGAGGATGATGGACGATATCTTGTGACCATTCACCAATACTTTTGTAGTGGTGTAACTGGATGACATTCTCATTTACAACAAGACTTGGGACAAACACTTGCAACATATTCAACAAGATCTGCACACCTTGCGGCAGCACAAGCTATACGCCAACTTGGAAAAATGCTCCTTTGGCATGGACAGGGTCCATTACCTAGGCTACATCATTGATCAACATGGTGTACATGTGGACCTAGTCAATATCCAAGTCATCCGTGACTGACCAACCCCAACTACACTCACTGAGCTTCAGAGATTCTTGGGCCTTGCCAATTTCTACTATAGGTTCATGTTGGGATTCTCCCATATTGCATGGGCCCTCAACCAAATAACTAGGGGTGGTGGTAAGGAAAAATTACGTGGGGCTAGTACCAACAACAAAAGTTGATGATTTTAAGTAGCGGTTGTTCTTAGCCCCAGTAATTTCATTACCATACCTACAACAACCCTTTGAGATCGAGACATATGCTTTAGACTATGATGTGGGCGTCGTTCTCACTCATCATGACCACCCCATGGCCTATCATAGTGAGACACTATCAGATGTTGTCTGTAAGTACCCTACTTATGACAAAGAAATGTACTCCATTGTGCAAGCCTGCCTCCAGTGGAGACATTCCATTCTTGGGAAGGAGATAGTCATCAAAACTGATCATAAGCCACTGCAGTTCATGCAGACACAAGGAAAATTACAGAATGACCGCCATCAAAAGTGGTCCACATACTTGCAACAATTCCACCTCACCATCAATTATAAAACATGAAGCACCAATTGTGTCGCTGATTGCCTCAGCAAACTTCCAGTCGTGACACTCACCACGGTGCTAGACTCTTGCTGCCATGAGACCTCTGGATGGTCCCAAATATATGAGACAGACCTAGACTTCACCACCACCTACCAAATGTTTGGGTGAAAAGACAATCGTCGATAATTTCCATCTTCAGGATGGGTTGTTGTGTCGTCTGGGCCATATCTATGTTCCATCAAGAAAGTGAGCAAAGATGATATAGGAAGTCCACTGCAGTCAGGTGGCAGGACACTTCGATGTCGAAAAGACAGTGGCAATGCTACAAAAACATTTCTATTGGCTGAAACTTCGACAGGAGGTCAACAAGTATATTAGGTCCTACAATGCCTGCTTTATTTACAAACCGACCACTAAGAAACATGGCCTGTACACACCTCTTCCTACTCCTGACAGGCCATGGGAATCCATCTCAATGGACTACATGTCAGGCCTCCCATCCACCAAGTGGGGAAATGACTGTGTTTTTGTGGTTGTTGATCTCTTTTCTAAGATGGCGCTTCTGGTTGCTTGCAAGAAGAGAATCACAACAAAGGCCACTTCCAAGTTCTTCTTTGAATGAGTCTGGGTAAATTTTGGAATCCCACAAAATATTGTCTCAGATTGGGACAGTTGATTTCTCAACACATTCTGGCCAAGCCTCTGGTCACTTCTCGACACCAAGCTCACCAAATCCACGACCTTCCATCCCCAGATAGATGTACAAACCGAGGTCGTAAATCGAATGATTGTGCATATCCTTCACATGTATAATTCCAAGCACCCTCGCACATGGGATGAGAGCGTTCCCTATGTCTAGCATAGCTACATATGATCCCTGTATAGCTCAACCAACGACAACCCCTTTTAGGTGGGGTTGGGATTCCAACCATTGGGTCCCATAGATTTTTAATTTCCCCTTGCAGTCACCTGAAATGACTCATCTCCTATTCCAACTGAAGCTAACAAAGGAACTTGGTTCATTGAACAGATCCAGCACATCCGCCAATAAGTTCAGGATATCCTACAGAAGTCCAATGATAAGTACATGCAGCGCCATGATGAACATCAAGTGCCACATAAGTTTCAGGTGGGCGACAAAGTTTGGTTGCACTTGCAGAAAGAACGCCTTAAAGGACCCCATTGGAAGCTTCAACCACTTTGTTATGGGCCATACACCATCACCAAGTTTGTGGGAAATAATTCTTTTGAGCTCAACATTCCTCCTTTCCTTGGCCTGCACCTAGTGTTCAACGTGGATCTCCTTTGCCCTTATTTACCACCATTATTGGACACCTCAAAAGTAGCAGAAGAACTAAAACCAACAAAGTTCAACCCCAACTGAATACAACATGCATCTCGTGATCAGATTTTGGACACACAAATTAAGGGCACTCGACAACAAAGGATCCAACTTTATCGAATCGTTAAAGCAAGACATCTCCTACACCAAGGAAAGTGGCTCACCCTGGGGCCAAATTCAACATAAATTACCTCATCTAATGGGGGAAATCAATGCAATGGAGACCATTTATTCCTAAGGAGGGAGGATTGATCCAGATAGATATCAGTGGCCACCCACCTTTTCCAACTGTCTCAAAACAATTTTCTAGCAATTTTCGCAATTTACTATTTTTAGCAGTTTTAACTTCTGGGGCCATTTTGAGGGCCTAAATGAAGGTTTTTCGGGATCGATATTATAAATGATATACAAATGCATGATTGAGCCCCCAAAATGAATCTCCTCAATGATACCTTTCCAACAGACTATCATCCGCCTAAAACGAAGATCGCATGCAAAAGTTATAACCCCGAGAAGTTGATGTACTAACTTACCCAAACGGGGCCCACATGACTTTTGGCACTTCAGAGCCTCATTGTAATCATATTCTTGTGAATGAGTGCAACTGTCACATCTCTTCTCAGATATACGACGCCACCATTCCAGCAAGCTTGTTTCCGCTGCATTTTACAGTTTCAGCTTATTTCGTTATTGAATAGAAAACTAGTTTTAGTGTATCTCTGTTATTTCGTGTTAAGCACCTGTTAATAATCTGTAGTCATTTTGTTCTGCTCATAAAATCCAGATCAAATAGATAATGGAACATTCCATAGTTATTCTCAAATATTTTTGTTATTATTAGAGTTTGATTTTTTTTAGCATGAACAAACATTTAAATTATTTGTTTGATTTTGTTTGCTGTTACTAATAATTGTTTTGATTATTTTGTTTACAGGATCTCATAGTCCAGATCATGGAAGAGAGTTGGAATTACTCATTTGGGAGAATAGTTTCTAAAGGATTGAAATGAGAAAACTAAAAAATTTCTTCACTTCTGAGGAGGTGAAATCAAATCTTCATTTATGGGAAAACGATAACGAATTTACCCAAACACTCGAAAGCCCATCTGCAGAATGAAGCGATTTATCAAACTCTTTAGGATTTTCTCCAGAAATGACATGGTTTTGGAGATACAGACAGATCGTTGACATGAAATTTTCCATATTTTGTGTTGCAGTCAACCTTCAATTTGGATTTGTTTGAATGACCCAAGGATATCAAAGATTGATGTTTAGCATGAAATTAATTAAATTAAATTAGTTTATGTAGTCTGGGCTTATAAAAATAAGATTAGAAATATGGAGTAAAGGAGGAAAAATGTTGGGAGAATGAATGACCACAGATTGTAATGGAGAATATGGAACTCTGGATTATTTCATACTTTGTTTTCGGTGAGTAATTTTCATGTGTATTAATATACCATCTTTTGTGAAATGATACGTCCATTTTCTCCTTAGCATGATCACATATTGTTAAATTTCGACTTTAGTCCACTTTATCAATACATAGTTGTTTCTATTAAGATATTTGTGCATTCAATAATTTGTTTTCTTAATGAATCATATTCTTTGTGACAAAATTATTATAACTCATCTATTGTATTGTATCAGGTTTCTCTCTTATACTTTACAGGTGTTATGAGTGTCAATGAAATTGTTTTCACTAATAAAATGATATATGCATCTTCACAAAGGATCCAATTTAATAGTTGTTCTTTCTGTGATGGTGTCAAAACTTTCATTTTCTGTTTAAGTTTTCTCCTACAGATTCAATATAGTTTTGGATCATACAATGGTTTGCCATAGATTTTTCTTGACATGTTGTTGGATGAGATTTTACATAGGAAGACACAACCATTAGATATTTCTTCCCTTCTAGCTAGGAATAGGTTACTAAATCTTAGTTTCTTTTGTGAATGTAAATTTTCTTTAAGTTTAGATGATTTGTTCATTTAAACCAGAACTTTCATAATTTACATCCATACTCTTTTTTTTGGTTTGAATATGTAGTTAGAATATTGGTATTTGTAGGTTAAATTTAGATCTTTTAAAATTTTAATTTCGCCTGGGATTTCGTTCCCTTTGCAAAAACTTTTGTTTCAAAAGACTTATCTGAAATCTTGTATCTGTATATTGTGTAAATTCTATACTTAGTAGTGTGAACAATAAACAATAGTTTATACAATAGATATTTGTTAGTAAGTAGTTAGTTGTTTGATCTAGATTATTTTCAGCATAAAATGAGAGTGGAGATATAATAAACAAATGTATAGAGATATCTCAGATATCCAATAATATAACATAAATGTATTAGAGATGAAACCATAAACACAGAGATACAATAATAGAAAATTTTATATTAATGGGCGAAAATGTACAAAGACTGTAAAAATACAGAGTGAAAGACTTTCTAGAATGGTGACAACTTATCTCTGAGAAGAGATGTGTCTGATACTCGCATTCGCAAGAAGATAATTTTACGATGAGGCTCCAAAGGAATTTTTATCATAAATAAAATTCAAAACCCTAACCCTGAAAGATGAAAAGCCAACAATTTTACGGACCCTATTTTGGGTAGTTTGGTGTATCAACTTCCCAGGGGCGTAACTTTGGCATACGATCTTCGTTTGGGGCACACAATAGCTCGTTGGAAAGGTATCGACGAGGCAATTCATTTTGGGGGATTAATTATATCCTTTGGCTATCATTGAGGAGCCCAATCCTGAAAAACCTTCATTTAGGCCCTCAAAATGGCCTCGAAAGTTTAGGAATTGAAAAACTGCTAAAAAATAGTAAGTTGCTAAAAAACCATTTTGATCCAATTGGAATAGGTGGGTGGCCACTGATATTGACCTAAATCATTGTCTTTATTTTATATTTTTAGTATAGATACCCTCATCAACCAATGGAGCCATTAAAACCGTCAGGGGTAGTTACTTCAAATAGATTAGGTTACACTTAGACAACCTTGGACCAAAATATTCTATTTCAATTGATGAGTGGTCACATATCACTCATCAAGAAATGGTGCTAGAAGGAGGGAAAGGTAAAATTAAATGATTTAATGTTTTATTTTCAAATTATTTGATTTAATCCTAAGTAAATATTTCTCTTCTAGGGTTTCAATCATGAACCCTGTGCGTTCCGCCTTGCGTCCTGCTATGGTCATGGGGGCCAAAGTATGGGGGCCTACGAGACCCTCTTATAGCTCTGTCACAGATCTAGAGAAAGGCTTCAAAAATTTCAAGCACCCGACCTTTGAACTTCCAGCTGAAATGCAACACATCATCTGGGAGGAAGAGATGCCAAAGGAGAAACCGATGGAAATAGATCCGTAATCTAACCACCCGAAAATGAATCTCACCTGGGAACCAAGAAAGTGCATCCCGCAGGCCCCAATAGCTCCCAAATATACTATCAACTCTCCAAGAATAGAAGACCAAAAACAATATATGAGGGATTTCTCCCTGATAGGGAAATTTTCAGGATTATGGCCATCAGAAAAGGATTTAGTCAAATGGATTCAGCACTGGTGGAATCTCAAGGGCCATTATGCCCTCCAAATTGGATCAAAATGATTCTTCACTATCAACTTGCACAACCTGGAGGACAGAAACAAAATCTTTGAACGAGGTCCGTACTTCTACAATTCAACAGGTCTTTTCCTCCATTTCTGGACGGAAAGGTTCAACCCCGAGAAGGAAGATTTCACGCATGCCTTGGTCTGGCTAAGGCTCTACTCGCTTCCTCAAGAGTTCTGGCTGGAAGAAATAGTTGCAGGTATCAGCAACACGATTGGCATTTATGTCAAATATTTGGAGGAAACAAAACAACGAAGGTATACCGCCTATGCTCGAATTTGTGTCTATTTGAATATTTCCAAACCTCTTCCTGGAGACATAACCCTATATTATCAGGATGAAGAATGGTCCCAAACCCTAGACTATGAGAACATCCCCTTCCGCTGCCAGAAATTCCATGAGCATGGTCACCTCTTCCGTGAATGTCCTTTAAATAACCCCATCAAATCCAATCCAAAGTATCCTGACAAAAACAAGAACAAATTCACCCAACTCATGGGTTGACGTAGGCACTCAGCCAAAAGAGACCCTCCCCAAGCCCCCTCTGCACCCTTAACCAATAACTCTTTCGAAACCCTTCAGACCTGGTCAAATATTCCCAACACTCATTCCGACCCCCTGACAAACCCTGCAATCCAAGCGCAAGTCCAAGGCTCTTCAAAACCCACCCCCTCTGCTCCAGGATCTTCCCAAATCCCCCTATCATAGACTTCCCTTCCTGCAAACCTCAAACCAAAAATCAGAGGCCCAGGCATAGATCTGGAAGATCAGGAGCTCACAGGAATAAATATGGCACACCTGGAACAAGCCTATTAAAAACAACAACTCTACACTATACCATCAGATCAACTACCCAAGGTCCACAAAGTCCTTCTCAACTCATCAGCAGGAGGATCAACCTGCACTACTACAAATATTGGAATACAAAAGGGTAGCTCGAAGGATCAGCGTAAATCTACAAAAGATGAGAAAAAAAGAGGCAGGAAACCAAAACATTAGCTCATTCAAAATGTAGGAAATTTTCTAGTGAACTTAGGCCATATCCATCTGATCTCAGACAACTCTCCTCCCCTCCAACCCTCATCAGTCTCATGAAGATGATATCCTGTAATATAAGGGGTCTCAGTGAAAGAAGAAAACAAGGATTGATTTGAGAAAGGATAACGAAGGAACAACCAAACATTCTTCTTTTTCAAGAAACAAACTGCGAGGGAGAGGAAGCTTCAAAAATTCTTAAAAAATGCTGGAAACAAGCCAATCTTGTTGAAATCAACGCTAAGGGGGCTGTAGGATGGCTGGTCATGCTCTGGAACCCAGTCACAGTTTTGCTGGATGAATTTTTTTCCTCCAACTAGACCATCACAACCTCCTTTCACCTCATAGGTTCTATCAAACATGGCTTCATCACGAATGTCTATGGACCCACAAGACAGAGAGACAAGGAAGCCTTCCTTCATCAGTTAAAATGGATTTCCAATCTCATCGACACCCAAAGATGGATCCTTGGGGGAGATTTCAATATGATATTAGGTTTGGAGGAAAAAAAAGGGGGCACACACACGCTGGGAAATGATAGTGAGCAGTTCCACCGAACCATTGGCCTGTTGAATCTCATTGATGTAGAAACAGACAATGGTCCCTTCACCTGGTCCAATAGATGCTTAGGGACACAACATCTCTCTAGTAGATTAGATCGTTTTTTAATTTCAGAATCCATCATGTTGGATGGACTGGCTTGGAATGCCACTATGATCAACACTCCAGGATTAGATCACTGGCCGATTCTCTTATCGATAAAAATCAGTGTCACCCCAAGCAGGAAACCCTTCCACTTTGAAAAATTCTAGTTGACACACCTAGATTTCCAAGCTAACATAAAGATCTGGTGGGAAGAAGTTGTAATCCCAATAGGCACTCCTATGTATAGATTTCAACAAAGGATAAAAAATCTCAAGAAACATCTGAAACTTTGGAATAAGTCCACTTTTGGAAACATCATTCATACTCAGAAAATCCTCAATCAGCAAATACAAAGCCTCCAACAACAAATCAGATCTCAAGGCCTCATTGATTCTCTAAAGGAGCAAGAGGTTCTACTTAACAACCAATTGGCATAAAGACATGTGCAAGAAGAAATCCTGTGGAGACATAAATCTCACATCCATTGGCTCAAAGAGGGGGAAACAAATACCAAAATTTTCTATAGATCAATGGTCCAGTGTTGATAAACAAATCACATTACTCACTTGGTTCAGAACAAGGACTAGAAATTCAAAATCACGCAGATATAGAAACACAATTACTCTCTTACTACAAAAACATTCTTACAGAACCCCCCATAGATCAATCCCTTGCGATTGAATCTATCCTCAAACACATCCCTAAGGAGGTCATGAAATAGAAGAACAAGGTTTTGATGAGCCCTATCACTCAAGAAGAAATTGGTCAAGCCCTAAGGGACACCTCGCTAGGCAAAGCTAATAGGCCGGATGGGCTTAATTCAGACTTCTTCCATCACTGCTGGATCGTCATTTGTGAATATGTCTGGGAAATCATAGAGGATTCCAGAATATCTGGGTAGGTCCTTCAAGCCCTCAATGCTACCTTTCTCACTCTCATTCCCAAAGAGAACAAAGCCACCTCCCCTTCACACTTCTGACCTATTTCTCTCTGCAACGTAATCTATAAGCTTCTCACGAAGATCTTCTCTAAGTGCCTTAAACCTATTCTTCCATTTATCATCTCTATAGAACAATAGGGCTATGTGGAGGGAAGAAAGATTCTGGATAGTGTCATCTTGGCTCACGAAGTAATCCACTCGCTTCATACGACCAAATCTCCAGGTATGCTTCTAAAATTGGATCTTTCTAAATCCTTTGATAAATTAAGCTGGAACTACATGAAAGAAACCCTTCTCGCCTTTGGTTTTGATCCGTCATGGGTCTCTTGGATAGTCAATCTCACCTCATCAACCCTGTTCTCCATCCTGGTCAATGGTTTCCCCTCCAAACCTTTCTCTCCCCCCAGAGCAATAAGAAAAGGGGATCCATTTTCTCCCTTCCTATTCATCTTAATGGTGGAAGGGATGAGCCGAGCCATTCAACTAGCCATCAAATATCACTCCCTCTCTGGTCTCACCCCCCATGGAATATCCCCCCTCATCTCGCACAGTCAGTTTGTGGATGATATACTCTTAATGGGAATACCCACAGTCCGAGAAGATATTTTCATCCACTCTATTATCAACCTTTTCTGCGATGCTTCGGGCATGGAAGTCAACCTCTCTAAATCCAAAATTCTCTTCTTCAATACTCCCATCTAGATTCAATGCCACATTACACAATTACTAGGGTTTACCCATAGCTTCCTCCCCTCCAAATACCTTGGCATCCCCTTGATTGACAACCCACTAAGAAATACCTCTTGGGACACTCTACTTTCGAGCTTTTAGAAAAAACTCTCCTTGTGGTCCATTCGCTCCCTCAATCTGCCTGGTCACCTCATCCTCCTCAAATCTATCCTCCAAGCCCTTCCAATCTATGTCTTCTCAGCACTTGTGGCCCCAAAATTTATCCTTACCACTTTAAGAAATATTCAAAGAAGCTTCCTGTGGAAAGGAACTAAAGAGGGGTGAAAAATGACTCTGGTTAGTTGGAAAAAAGTGTGCAGACCAAAGAAGGTAGGGGACTCAGTATTAGAGACCCATATCTCCTCAACAAGTTTCTCAATGAAAACATCTGGTGGAGATGGTTAAAAATATTGCAATACATTTGGGTGCGCCTCTGGAGGAAAAAATACACCCCATTCACTCTAGAAAGGGAGCTAATTAGGTGGAATGGTCAATGCCCAAGATCTCTTATTTGGAATGCGGCCATGAACAACAAGGGACTCATAATGGATCACTCTTTCGGGGAATTGTAGAGTGGGACTTCATCTCTCTTCTGGAGTGATTCTTGGCAACAATGTCCAGCCATGATCTACGATCCCACCCTGATCACTTTCATTCCCCTCACGATAGACACAGGCCTCCTCAAAGTGGCCAACTTATGTATTCTAGAAGCTTCAAGAGAGACCTGGCACAAATGGAAAAACACCCATGAAGATCTAAACATCCCTCATGATATAGATCTGCAACCATTGTTGGATAACCTCAGCTCAAGGAGAATTTTTATTCAACAAGGGGAGGATATCCTTAGATGGGGTCACACCACCACTGGCACCTTCAACATTCAATAAGCTTACTTCCTCAGTGTAAGCCATAGATCCTTACCAAAAGAAGAGGTATGGGGAAAACTTTGGGGAGCAAAGCTATGGCCAAAAATTAGTACATTATTTTGGTTAATGATGCACAATAGCATTCTTACTTGGGACAACTTAAGGAAAAGAGGCTTTATAGGACCTTCTTGGTGTTACCTATGTGGTATAGAGGAGGAGACACAAAATCATCTTCTCAATCTTTTCTCCTATAGTTCGTGTATCTAGGATCACAGTGCTAGCATCATGAAAACCACAGACATGAATGATACAGGTATCCGGGAAACAATCGAGGGATGGAGAGAGCCAAATTTTCAGTCTCCCATCCTTAACAGAATTTGGTAGCTTCTTCCTGGATTCATTCTTTGGAAAATATGGAAGGAATGAAATCGACGGATATTTAAATTAGCCTCCCAGAATTGGCAAGAAGTTTGGTCCAAAATCCACTCCAATATTAAAGAAACAATATACTTTCACCATTGGACGAATCAGGATTTGAACTGCCTAATGAATGAGCATCTCATCCTCAATTCATGGAAACTCAATCTCCCTCCCTTTCTCGCTTCCCCCTCTACCAGTCTCAGTCATAAAACCAACCCCTCCCACTGGGAGGCTCCATAAAAACGCTTCTACAAAATAAATTTTGATGGAGCCTCCAAGGGGAATCCGAGACTTGCAGGATATGGAGAATGTTAGCAAATATTGAACAAGCAACGAATGCGTGTTGGTAGTTGTTGTCATTGATGGAAAATTTCCAAACAACCAATGGTTGTTGTCATTGATGGGTTTGTATCAGACAGATTGCAACAAGATCACGGTTCAATCGTAACCGTTGAATCCAAAATGAATCTGGACCATAGTTTATATCCCTTGTCGGAGAGAGGATCTAAGCCGTCAGATCGGAAGCAGACACCCGTCAGCCATCGGATATGTAGAGATGTGAGGGAGTTAAGTCCTCGTGAGCAGGAGAGGGAATCCTGACGAGAGGAGTCATCGGCCATCGGAGAATCAGAGTTCTCAAGGTCGAGGGAACCAGGGCATTGGAAGTCCCGAAATCCTGACGAGATCAGGACTGTCCATTTGGAAGGACGCGTGGCAACGATCGGGCGCCACCTGGAGAAGCTCAACAGGAGACTTCATCGGAGAATCGGGGATCGAGACTTTGAAATGTTCGATTCACTTGACATCAAGAACCCCGAAATCGCAAAATGTGATTTCACGATTTAATCGCAGCCGTTAAAACAAGAATGAGATCTGGACCGTTGATTTTCTTCATCGGAGAATCGAGAATTGGAGTTTCATGAGTCCCTTGATCAATTACAACAGAAACCCCGAAATCGTGATGAAAGAAATCCCGACTAAACCTGAACCATCAGATCAACATGTGATCTAGACCGTCGATCCAACTCACGACAGTAGACCACGTCAGCTAGGGATACATGGGACAACCAGGTAATGATAGGTGTCAGGAAGATTCAACACTTCAGGCACATGTAAGTCACGAATCAGAGTGACATGTGGAAATATTTAACATGTGTCAAACCACGTGTGACATCAGCAGAGTATCGGGGATCCTGGATCGAGATTTTGAAATGTCAAAATCTCTTGACAACGAGAACCCTGAAATCGCGATATGAGATTTCGCGATGTAATCATAGCCTTTAAAGTTAGAAGTGATCTGGACCGTTGATTCTCTGCATGGAGTATCAGGGATCAGGGATCGGGACTTTGAAATGTCAAGAACACACTGCAACATAAACTCCGAAATCACGAAACATGATATTGCGATTCAATTGCAACCGTTGAGTCAAGATCACACCTGGACCGTTGATCAAACTCCACATCGGAGTTTCGCGAATCACGATATCAAGGAGACAAGAACACACTGCAACAGATATGCCGAAATCGCGATATGCGATATCGCGACACAATCGTAGCCGTTGAGTCAAGATCGCACCTGGACCGTTGATCTAACTCCGTGTCATAGTTTCGTGAATCGCGACTCAAAAAGGAAAAGAAACAAGTGCAACAAGGATTCCGATTTCGCGATGAGTGAATTCTCTATTTAATCTGAATCGTCAGATCTGATTATGATATGGGTCATTGATTTGACCGATTTATGGAATTTTGTGTATCAGGATTTATAAGTGAAAAGAACATTGAACATGAGGAATGCTGAAACACGATTTAAAAAAAGGCAAGAATAATAAAGGTCATCCTACGGTGTGGATAAGACTTGAATGAGATCTAAGCGTTATTGTTTCTTCACACACAGGTAACTCATCAGTTACGATTCTTCCAAACAAAAATGGATTCTTGATTGCGAATTAGTTATCATTTCAGTTGCTAAGATGTCCTTGTTTTTTCCTATTGGAAGGTGAAGCGGAACCGTCAAGGTGGGGTGTACAAAATAAAATGAGTGAGACGGAATTCGGTTGGTTGTTCTGTGTGAAAAAGAATGAAACTGTAAGGAAAGTGGAGGAGAGGATGTGCAGGAGGAGATTGGGTATAAGAGAAGAACCAGAAAGAGCAAAAGGAGAGCAGAATGAGAGAATGAGTTAATGTAGAGCATACCTACTGAACAGACAGAGGAAGAGAAGAGCAGCAGAATAGTGTGCAGAAGACCAGATTTATAGAACAAAGAAAGATTGGTAAGAACAGACTTATCTGTTAAGTTGAATGTTTATTTGATCATTTATATTTTAGGGAGGTTGGGAGGTGCTTGGGAGGACAGTTGTCCTCAGAGGTTCAAGTGGGAGCTTGAACACAGGAAGTTGTAGCTTCCATCTGGTTGTAGCCAGAGAAACCAGGGTGGTGGGGTGGTGCTAGGGAGAACAAGTGTTCTTTGTTATACAGGTTGGAGCCTGTGTAACTGGAAGTTGGTGCTTCCATCCAGTTGGTGCTAGAACATTCAGGAAGTTGGTGCTTCCATCTAGTTGGTGCTGGAATACTCAGGGAGTTGGTGCTTCCTTCTAGTGGGTGCTAGAGAAATCAGAGAGTTGGAGCTCTCAAACAAGTTGCAGCTTGTAAAACAGAGGTAGCAACCTCACATTGAGTTGGTTCTCTATTGTAAATGATGTACAAAACTGAAAAAGACGGCCTATCATTTCGAAGAAGAAGAGGTTTTCTCCCTTTATGGGTTTCCTCGTGAAAATATGTCTCTGTGTGTACTTTATGTGTGACTGATGGTCTTTACTTTTACTGTCAATATGCTGTATATTGTTGATGATCACTTGAAGGAAGATTAATAATGTTTAAAAGGTATAAAATTGTTTAAGCTCAAAGACAACTGATTCACCCCCCCCTCTCAGTTGTCTTAGTATTTCCAACAATTGGTATCAGAGCCAGTTCCTTTTATTTAAAGGTAGATCTGTAAGCTTAAACATGACAAGTCTTGAAGGGACTTCAGCCTCTAAGCCCCCTCTATTTGATGGAACAAATTTTTCCATCTGGAAGATTAGAATGAGAACATATTTAATGGCCTTGGGTGCTGATGTTTGGGATGTAGTAGAGATTGGATATACAAAGCCTGTTGTGCTAGCCAACAAGGATGATAAGTTAGAGTTTAGTTTTAACACTAAGGGGATGAATGCTATCTTGAATGGACTTGTTGAAGCTAAGTTTGTAAAGGTGATGCATCTTGATACTGCCAAAGCAATGTGGGATAAACTTATTAACAGTTATGAAGGAAATGAGAAAGTAAAAGGTGCCAAACTTCAA
>ML793879.1:258937-277259 GCA_009831015.1 Picea engelmannii | reverse complement strand
TGTCATAAGAATTTCAAAGTTTATTAGATGGATGTTAAGTCAACGTTTCTTAATGGAGATCTAGAGGAAGAAGTATATATGGAGCAACCTGAAGGATTTTCATTGACAGACAATCCTAATTATGTTTGTAAGCTGAAGAAGGCTTTATATGGACTAAAACAAGCACCACGAGCTTGGTACTCTAGACTGGACAAATTTCTACAAGAAAAAAGGGTTCAAGAAAGGTACTGTTGACAGTAACCTTTACATTAAGTCTGAAGGTGATGATTTACTAGTTGTTTTGGTTTATGTAGATGATATTATTTTTGGCTGTACTAATGAATCATCTGTTCAGTGGTTTGATAATTCTATGCAAACAGAAATTGAAATGTCTATGATAGGAGAACTGTCATATTTTCTCGGCTTACAAGTAAAACAAAGCTCTGCAGGAATTTTTATTTCTCAAGAAAAATATTTGAGAGAGATATTGAAGAAATTTCAGATGGAATATTCCTCTACAGTCAGCACACCTATGGTGGTTGGTTTCAAGCTGAGAAAATATGATATCTCACCTGATGTTGATAAAGGACATATCGTTCAATGATAGGCAGTCTTCTGTACATCACATCATCCCGTCCTGATATAATGCAAGCTGTTGGAATGGTTGGTCGTTTTCAGTCTGCTCCTAAACAAAGTCATTTGGTAGCTGTCAAAAGGATATTTAAATACTTGAAGGGAACTATGACTTATGGTCTGTGGTATCCTAGAAATCAGAATTTTCAGTTAACTACCTATTCAGATGCAGACTGGGCAAACTGTGTTGATGAGAGAAAAAGAACCAGTGGAGGAGCATTTTTCCTGGGTGACTCATTAGTTGCATGGCTTAGTAAGAAGCAAGGATCTATTTCATTATCCACTACAGAGGTAGAATACATTGCTGTTTCTACTTGCTGCACACAAATCTTATGGATGATACAAACTCTTGCAGATTTGAAGGTAACTTACACTGATCCTATCCCAATTCATTGTGATAACGCCAGTGCCATGAGTGTCTCCAAGAATCCTTCTCTTCATTCCAAGACTAATCATATTCCTATAAAGTATCATTTTCTCAGAGAAAAAGTTTCAAACAGAATTGTTCAACTGAACTATATACCCTCTACAGAACAGATTGCTGATATTTTTACTAAACCATTAGCTGCGACCCCTTTTGGATATCTTCGTCAAAAGTTGGGGGTTACAAACTCTTGTGTCTAATATGTGCACCTGGTCAGGGGGAGTGCTTATTGAATATCTGGTGAATTTCCTAAATACTTATAGATGACAGGGGGAGTCTATTTTGCAACAAGATCAGAGGGAGAATATTTCTTCTTTGACATTGATGTCAAAGGGGGAGAAAAGATCTCTTTTGGAAGTAGGAGAAGAGTCGAGCCGAAGCAGAGTCGTTTCGGGAGAAGATTCAAGTCCGAAAGGCATTTGGGTGCTTGTGTTTCCATCAATGCCAAAGGGGGAGATTGTTGGCAAATATTGAACAAGCAACGAATGCGTGTTGGTAGTTTTTTTCATTGATGACAAATTTGCAGACAGCGAATGGTTGTTTTCATTGATGGGTTTGTATCAGACAGATTGCAACAAGATCATGGTTCAATCGCAACCGTTGAATCCAAAATGAATCTGGACTGTAGTTTACAGCCCTTGTCGGAGAGAGGATCTGAGCCGTCAGATTGGAAGGAGACACCCGTCAGACATCGAATCTGCAGAGCTGCGAGGGATTTAAGTCCTCGTGAGAAGGAGAGGGAATCCCTATGAGAGGAGTCATCATCAGGACATCGGCCATCGGAGAATCAAAGTTCTCAAGGTCGAGGGAACCAGGGCATTGGAAGTCCTGAAATCCCGACGAGATCGAGACCGTCCATTTGGAAGGACGCGTGGCAGCGATCGGGCGCCACCGGGAGAAGCTCAACAGGAGGCTTCATCGGAGAATCGGGGATCGAGACTTTGAAATGTTTGATTCACTTGACATCAAGAACCCCGAAATCGTGAAATGTGATTTCGCGATTTAATTGCAGCTGTTAAAGCAAGAATGAGATCTGGACCGTTGATTTTCTTCATCGGAGAATCGGGAATCGGAGTTTCACGAGTCCCATGATCAATTACAACAGAAACCATGAAATCGCGATGAAATAAATACCGACTAAACCTGAACTGTCAGATCAACATGTGATCTAGACCGTCGATCCAACTCATGACAGCAGACCACGTCAGCTAGGGACATGTGGCACAACCAGGTAATGATAGGTGTCAGGCAGATTCAACACTTCAGGCACATGTAAGTCACGAATCAGAGTGACACGTGGCAATATTTAACACGTGTCAAACCACGTGTGACGTCAGCAGAGTATCGGGGATCGGGGATCGGGATTTTGAAATGTCAAAATCTCTTGACAACGAGAACCTCGAAATCGCGATATGCGATTTCGCGATGTAATCGCAGCTGTTAAAGTTAGAAGTGATCTGGACCGTTGATTCTCTGCATGGAGTATCGGGGATCAGGACTTTGAAATGTCAAGAACACACTGCAACAGAAACTCCGAAATCGTGAAACGCGATATTGCGATTCAATCGCAACCGTTGAGTCAAGATCGCACCTGGACCATTGATCAAACTCCACATCGGAGTTTCACGAATCGTGATATCAAGGAGACAAGAACACACTGCAACAGATATGCCGAAATCACGATATGCGATATCGCGACACAATCGTAGCCATTGAGTCAAGATCACACCTAGACTGTTGATCTAACTCCGTGTCGGAGTTTTGCAAATCGCGACTCGAAAAGTAAAAGAAACAAGTGCAACAAGGATTCTGATTTCGCGATGAGTGAATTCCCGATTTAATCTGAATCGTCAGATCTGATTATGATATGGATCGTTGATTTGATCAATTTATGGAATTTTGTGTATCGGGATTTATAAGTGAAAAGAACATTGAACATGAGGAATGCTGAAACCCGATTTAAAAAAAGGCAAGAATAATAAAGGTCATCCTACGGTGCGAATAATACTTGAATGAGATCTAAGGGTTACTGTTTCTTCACACACAGGCAACTCATCAATTACGATTCTACTAAACAAAAATGGATTCTTGATTGCGAATTAGTTATCATTTCAGTTGCTAAGACAGGTGTCCTTGGTTTTGCCTATTGGAAGGTGAAGTGGAACTGTCAAGGTGGGGTGTACAAAAGAAAATGAGTGAGATAGAATTCGGTTTGTTGTTCTGTATGTGAAAAAGAATGAAATTGTAAGGAAAGTGGAGGAGAGGATGTGCAGGAGGAGATTGAGTATAATAGAAGAACCAAAAAGATCAAAAGGAGATCAGAATGAGAGAACGAGTTAATGCATAGCATACCTACTGAATAGACAGAGGAAGAGAAGAGCAACATAACAGTGTGTAGAAGACCAGATTTACATAACAAAGAAAGATTGGTAAGAACAGACTTATCTGTAAAGTTGAATTTTTATTTGATCATTTATATTTTAGGGAGGTTGGGAGGTTATTGGGAGGACAGTTGTCCTCAGAGGTTCAAGTGGGAGCTTGAACACAGGAATTTGTAGTTTCCATCTGGTTGCAGCCAGAGAAACCAGGGTGGCAGGGTGGTGCTAGGGAGAACAAGTGTTCTCTGTTATACAGGTTGGAGCCTGTGTAACTGGAAGTTGGTGCTTACATCCAAATGGTGCTGGAACATTTAGGAAGTTGGTGCTTCCATCCAGTTGGTGCTGGAATACTCAGGGAGTTGGTGCTTCCTTCTAGTGGGTGCTAGAGAAACCAGAGAGTTGGAGCTCTCAAACAAGTTGCAGCTTGTAAAACAGAGGTAGCAGCCTCACATTGAGTTGGTGCTCAATTGTAAATGATGTACAAAACTGAAAAAGACTGCCTATCATTTCGAAGAAGAAGAGGTTTTCTCCCTTTATGGGTTTCCTCATGAAAATCTGTCTCTGTGTGTACTTTATGTGTGACTGATGGTCTTTACTTTTACTATCAATATGCTGTATATTGTTGATGATCACTTGAAGGAAGATTAATAATGTTTAAAAGGTATAAAATTGTTTAAGCTCAAAGACAACTGATTCAACCCCCCCCCTCTCAGTTGTCTTAGTATTTCCAACAGAGAAGTCATTCGCAACAACAAAGGGGAGATCCTCCACATCACTACGAGAAATCTGGGGCATAACACCAACAATGCATAAAAAATCTGGGGACTACTCAAATGTTTGCAAGCAACCAAAGAACACGAGCTATCCCTCCTCATAGTGGAAGGTGATTAAATCACCTCCTCAATGGTGTATATCTAGAGAAGATATCCCCAAGTTGGAGACTCATGAATGGGATGATCAAAATCAAGTCAATTCTCCAGCCTCAGTGGGTAATTATTCTTTCCCACATTTGAAGAAAAGATAATCAAGTAGCATATATGTCGATAAACTTTAGGGTAGAATTGTAGGAAAGAGACTTCTCGTACTCTCCAACCTCTTATCCAACCCACCCCTTCATGATCACTTGCAGAAATATGGCTCACAACAAGGACCAGTCCCCGGATGGGGTGTCTTCGGTCTCAACAGATGGACAACCAAAGGGGAGGCCACATGGCCATTTCTCCTGCCACCTGGAGCAGGCTTAGATGTACCCTCCCTCTACCATCACCTCATGTGTTTAAACCTCCAAATACCATTCCCCGGCTCTCACTCGACACCGACCTACTGTAATCACTTGAAAACTTTTTTCGTGGGAATTTTAATGGGGATGGGCTAGACAAATTCACTGTCCCATCACCAGTTCAACAATGGAGGTTTTAGGCCAGATTCTGGGAGCGCCAAATCTCATTCAAGCCATTGGACTATGAAGTCTCATCCCCTCATGGTTTTTGACATCATCCTTTATCTCTGGTTCGAGCTCCTTCTTTCCTCCTTTCCCTCAGCTTCCATCATCTCTTCACGGTTTTTGCAGTGCCACTGTGTTTTCTTGGTCTTGCACTCATTGAGAAACCCCTCCCACTCTCCCTTCACATTCTATATCTGTTTACAGAGGCCATTTCTATGCCTCTTCTTAGGGGCAAATCAAAGAGGGGAGCAACCTAGTATGTGACCAAAGGAAACACAGTTCCCGGGCATGGCTCTTCCCTGAAAACCAAGTTCGCCCCCACCCTGAAGCCCATTGTTGATCCCACTCTTTCTTGGACGACTTGAGAAAGTACCCCAGACCCCTCCCTATTTTCGAATCCATTTTCTTGTCGAATCAAATGGTTCGACAGTCTAGGAAATTCCCTCATCTTTACTCCACCTCCTCCTTCCCCACCTTGCCGCCCTCCACCTCTGCCTTACCCCCCTCGCCAGTCTCCTCCCTCACTTCTTGTCACCTCCATAGCCCCCTTTCATTCAAATCCCTCCTTCGATTGCCCCACCTACTCCTCTGACTCTCCACCTCCCCCTCTGCTCCCCTCAGCATGTTCCCGATTCATAGAAAGAGAAGCTCTTGACGAGTCCCTGGATGACCTCAAGAGTGGATTAGGGGACATCAAGACCACCATTAATGAGCTGCAGGACAAGGAAATAAAGTGATGGCTTCGCATGGACCTCTTGATGACTTTTCTGCAGGACCTTAGGAAAGCTATCCCAGACAAAGATAAGCTCGACATAGACAACTTATATGTGAGTCATGCTCTCGCTGGGAAAAGGATCAACCTCGACACTAGTTAATTCCTTCTGGTTCAGGTTTCCTTTTGCTATGTTTTTAGTTAATTTACTACATAATGTTTTAGGCCATACGAGGCCACCCAGTTTTGGGAATTTTGGTCTTCGCAAATTTTGGTCTCAGTTTAGAATTCAGAAACTATGCCCTGCGTGGCACTGTAGATCAACATCTTTCACCGCTTTGCAAGTTTTGCAAGAATATTTTGATTTTTTGGAAATGTGGCAACATTGTTTTCCTATCAGGGAAATGCTGCCATGTCTGAATATGCTAGATAGACAACTATAATCTTCATTCTTAGCAGGATTTAATATAATTTCTAACTTAAAAAAAAAAAACAATTATTTGATTTAATCATTTAGCACTTAGTCTATAATTATTTTGATTTATTACTTATCCTTTTTTATGTCATAAATGTGCTTAACGACTGGTTATATGACAAGCTAGACAAGCTAACCTACTTGGAGTTAATATTTCCATTGCTATGATAATCGATGGCTCCTGCCCAAATCACTATATGGGAATATGCTTTCAATTTTCCATTAGTTAACATTCCTCATGAGACAATTTGTCTCTTGTCAAAACTCCAATTTGACGATGAAGGAAATATATCTACAAAGGATAATCTTAACAAGTTTTGTTTTAAATGCATCAAGCATAATATTACAGATTTAAATATTTTATGCGGGTTGTTTTCTTTCACTTTCAGAGGTCGAATCAAATGTTGGTTTGAATCTTTTCTGACATATTTATTTTTGATTGGTTTCAATTTGTGAGTGAATTTTTAGATTCCTTTGAGGTTTATGATTACGATAAATTATGTGAAGAGTTCAAGGCTCTACTAATCAAGGATGATTCATCTTCAAAAGTTTTTTCAATAAAGATCAACCATGTTCTTTGTAAGTTTCACCTAGATGGTTTATTTTTCGTACTAAATCTGATTTCAGATGCTTGTGCCCCTTTTATTCAACAAGATTCAATTCCAAATGATGAATTAGATACATATCATAAAATAAATTTGCAAGATGAATTTTGTTTACAAAATGAGATGAATTTGTTAGAAAATTATGAACAAACAGGAGGGGTAGAACCAATTGAGAATAATTTTACTGACAAAGAAACTAGTCTTTCTTACAAACAACTTCATATTCAATCTTCTACTAATGTAGATATAGTGGAAGAGGATTTGATTGTGAATCAAGGTGCATGTTTATATTCTTCTAACTCTTGCTCCAATCAGTTACCAAATTCAATTACTGAAGGACACATAGGTGATGAGTATGATCTTAAGTGTTCTAATATTTTAATAGAACCGATTAGAGATATAGGTATTCAATTTAAAGAAAAAAACTTAATTCCTTTTCCACAAATCACACCTTGTTTACAAGAAAGATTAGATACATGTCGTGAAATTGTTTTCGAAAATCATGTTGAGAGTATTATGTTTGAGAGCGTATCATAAAAAAAAATGTGAAAGCATTAAGGAAAGTGAAGAGGAATGTCTTGGAAATATCATTGTTGATTATCATTGCTCAAGAGAATCTTTTCATTTTCTTATTGATGATTCTTTCTAATCTTTATATCTCGATCTTTTCTTAGGTTCCAATGTACATAACACTTTACCCACTTTATACAATTTTCCATCACAATATGATCTTTTTGATATATCAAGTATTGGTGATATAATTGTTAAACATGAGAATAATAAAGACGGATTTGACTCTCTTTCACTACAATCATTCACAAGAGAGAGAGATACGCTGCGAGATGATCCTTCTCAATCGATTTCCGAAAAAGACAATGCATTCATTATGGAGATCAAAGATTCTATACTTCATATTCATTCATTGATTAGATAAAACTCTCATGATTCTACTACACATTTGGAACCAATTCATTTGATCAAAAGGAATGATCAAACCCACAATTTGATTTCTATAATGAATCCTCATACGATGTGTTTATCAATTGTAGATCTAACTCATCAAAGTCATAATTTTCATTCAGAGTTTCATGATAGGATTGAATATTGACTTGATAATTCATATCTAAAAAATCTTCGGAGTAATGGTAAAGTCGTGCTTTGTTTCTTATTGAAAATCTAGGAGGTAATCATGATGTGTTTTTTTCATATCCTCCATGCGAAGAAATTCATGAAAAGGTGGAGAATTGTTAGGAGAATGGTGCACTTCAGTCTTGGCCAATGGTTATGTTAGGTCCCCATAATTTTGGCAAGTTTTCTAAATTTAGTTACATTCTTCCATGCTTTTGTGATATGTATCATGACAAAATTGCAGATTGGATGGAGGGTTCATATATTAAAACTTTTTGAAAAAATATTAAGGATATACTTTGTTTCTAAATGAAGAACATAAAGATAAAGGTAAGTATGATGTGTTTATTTCCGTTTCTGAAATACTTCAATCCATCGTACTAATTGGAAATTTCTTTGTCTTTGTAGGATTGGAGTTACTTCAATGGTTACATTAGAAATTCCATTTCACTTAGTTCCTATAGAGTAGAATAGTGTAGAGTAGATTTAGGAATAGGTTAGATTTTATTTTCTTTCTTTCACTTTGTCAATTTGAATAAGTGCAACAAGGCGTCACTTTTAGGACAAAGGAAAATCATCATTCATGGAAATATTCTCTTATTTTCTTTTCCATTAATTATTTCCTTGCTTATCATGTTTAAGAGTTCCCCTTCAAGTCATATCTTTAATTTCTTATTATTTTTATCTTTATTGCGTAAAATTTTAATACGATCATTTTTTCAAAACTAGCAAGCAAGGATATTCTAAGTAAAATAATGAAAAGGATCTCAAATTTTGATTATATTCCATTTAACATTACCTTTAAAAGGTCATATCTTAAAATAATTTATCAATACATGCGACTTAACTTTACAATGTTTATATGGTCATTTCTCTATAATTAAAAAAATCGAAATGTTGTTAAGGAGATGAGTGATAAACAATTGAAATTAATTTTAGTCTCGACTTCTTGAATGGACTTAACTTGTTTTGAAAATGACAAATTATGATTGCGTACTCTAATAAAAGGTTCATTTATTTTTCTCCATGTACATAATCCATAATAAAGAAGGCCTTTTTAGATTAACATCTTATGTGAAAAATGACAATTTTGATACTAATTATTCATCCGAAGGAAATAAATACATTTAAAGGGTTTCTCTACAATCAATTCAATTAATCAATTTGCATTTTATGAATTGATAAACTTATCCCTTTTATGATACACATTCCTTCTATTGCGATAAAAAATTTCACATTATATTTTCACATAAGATGTACTCATATTGATAAGGCATGTTTTGGTTTAATTTTATTCTTTTCTTTTCATTTTGTTTTCAAATTTGTTTAATTGAATCATGAATATGGGTAACACTTTTGTGAGAATCGGGTCTCCAAAATTCTTGGCGGCACTTGTTTGGCCAGACTCTTTTTTCTTTCGGTCGAAAGATAGGTTTTTTTGGTCGGAACATTTTCGGCCAAAAGTTTGCATGTCAAATTGAACGGCTCCCTGACGGTGCCCTCAATAGTTGTGTACAAGATTTTTCGAATGATTGTTTTTCCAGTGGTAAGCATATTCTTTCGGTCGAAAGGTTTATTTTTTACGAAATCCATTAAAGTAAACCTTTTGGCCAAACAAAAATACCTTTTGGGTGAAAGAATATTTTTTCCAAAAATCTGCAAATGAGACTGTTTGTAGGAAACTACAAATTATCTCCAACTTACTTGAACTTTGGAGGTAGCAGACTCCTGCAAATACTCAGAATTTAGTTTCAGAATTGATACCTGCATTTTAAAAATTGAATCTACTTTCATTGGATATAATTTGCTTTCATTTTCATTGTTTTTATATAATTTTAATTAATTTTATAAAAAATCACTGCATAATATTTTCAGGTGACATTATGATTCAGTGAAATTAAAAATCCATATCTCTAAAAATGCACAGTGGAAAATTTATATTCATAATCCTTAAATTGTTCTCTTCAAAAGGGTATTTTTAGATTTTACTTTTCAGTAAAAATTAAGATAAATACATGGTGGGGGAAAACATGTGTTTAAAATCTGCAACTTTTTTAGATTAGTCAACTTCAAAAAATTATAGAAATTATAATATTCATCTGTTTGATTAAAAATTATAGTTATTACAAAATAGATTCTCTGTAGATTGTTGCAGTATATTTCGTTTCTAAAAAAAAAAGTTTAATAATGGATACTATTTGCACCAATTCTTGCAAGGGGGCTGTTTCTCTTTGATTTCAGGCCCTTGGTGTAAAACGCGAGGAAATGGGTTTTAAAAAACCCATCAAATGCGTTTTATTCAAAGGCCGTATTCATGAGCGTCAAGCGCAACACACAGAAGAATTCCATTTCAAGCTTAAAATCAAGCGAGCGGGCATTTTTATTTTCAGTGGCGAGGATCCATTGATGGAGCAGATCAACAGTCATCGATTAAGCCAAAGCCATAGAGTTGCATGAGTTTTAGTGCATGGGTTCATCCCTTAGGGCCAAAGTCACAAAATGATTGTGGTTGTCCGATCTAGTCGGGACACATGGCGCCTAATTAAGTCTGGTCGCCATTTCAGCTATCCCGACTTTGAAATACAAGGGTCGACTCCCTTCAATCCACGATACGTGAGATGCAAAGGTGCCTTTGGGTACAGGCCCATGGTCATGGCACAGGGTCATATGGAAAGGCAGTTGGAGGAAGAGGAACAAGAACTCCCAACAGGAGAATCCCCGAAAGGATCAGGATCGTTAGTCTTGGAGGACATGTGGCGCCTGATTAAGTCTGGTCGCCATCTCGGCTATCACAAATTTGAAATACAAGGGTCGACTCCCTTCAATCCACAATACACGAGATGCGAAGGCACCTTTGGGTGCGGGCCCACGGTCATAGCACAAGGTCGTATGGAAAGGTGGTTGGAGGAAGAGGAACGAGAAATCCTGGCAGGAGAATCCCCAAAAGGATCGGGACCGTTAGTCTTGGAGGACATGTGGTGCTTGATTAAGTCTGGTCGCCATATCAACTATCGTGACTTTGAAATACAAGGGTCAACTCCCTTCCATCCATGATATATGAGATGCGAAGGCACCTTTGGGTGCAGGTCCACGTTCATAGCACATGGTCGTATGGAAAGGGGATAAAGTAGATGAGGGGCACGAAGCCAATGTGTTCAAGGGAAAATGGATCATGTCCTTTGATTTTGAAGCCATATCCAACCACCGATATGGAGGGTCATTTCGTATTTTTAGTCACCAAGGATCCTGGACGTTGGAATGGTGGAATATCCCAAAAGGAGAAGTGTCGAAGCGCCTTTGGAGCGAGGCGCTAGGTCATGGCCATGGGTTACATTGAGGGTGGAGCCAAAATAAAAGGAGGCTAGCATCTGAGCCCTAGGAAGCAAGTGCGTGGTCATTCCTTGTGCTCGAAGTGTCGACCACCCACCATGGAGGAAGGGAATTAATGCAAATTGAGCAGGTAGCTGAAACCTTGGCTCAAGCCATGAATGTAAGGCATGGAGGTTCTGGCAAGCAGTTTTCCCAAGATCGTCATGTGTGCAGGTTTTCCTAAAAGAGCCATGCCGATCTGATGTCCTCGTCTGATCAGAGGAGCCTGCACATGCTAAATTGGACTTTAATGTCTCAGTTACCCTCCTACTGCCAAGGGGGCGAATTTCTCTGAGTATATATACTTGGTTTTTGTATTTTTGTGAGGATGGATGGTAGAGCAGTGCTCCCAAATGTAATGTTTTAATGAAGCACTGGTTTTCCTGGCTTTGTATCTGCATATGAAATTTTCTTGTTTAATGTAAGGAAACTCTCTTTTTCATCTGGTTTTGATCTCATACTAAAGGGTTCATGATCGACTAATTCACATGAATTGTCGTGACTATGTTATGATAAAGGATTTATTATAACGTTGTTATGTTCTTTTAGTGTTTCTGCTCTTGAATATAAGAGGTTCTTGTGTTCAAGTTTTTCTTCTACAGGATGTTAGAAGCTTGATGCCTACAACAAGCCTTCACATTTCCTCACAGAAGTCTTCCTCCTACTCACCCTTATTACAACTTACTGTCTGAAGTTAAACCAAGACCTCATCTGCTTGTGCTTGCCTGGCCTAGTTTTCGAGTTAGAACGATATTGTTATGAGTTTATTTCCATTCATCACCCTTTATCAACAAATAGTGACATAAACTGATGGGCATCATGCTTACTCCTACTGCAATCCAGGAGTGACATCTGATGCCAACAGATACATTCTGGGGAGGGAAACATAACTCATTATCTTTACCTTCATTTTTAAGTAACATATTGTCAAACAGTTGCCAAATTGACATATCAAATCTCAATATTTGTTTTTGAAAAATAGTCAGTAGAAAGCTAACAAAATTCTTCACAAGATTTGTTTTTATTGTAAATTGAAATTATAAATAAAAAAAATACTTTTGTTTACCGAACGTTAAAGAAACTGTGAATATATATATATTTCTCATAAAACAAGCAAAAGTGTTACCCATCTTCATGATTTTTGGATTTCTTAGCTTATTTCATATTCTTTTATTTTGAAGATTTGTGGCGTGAAAATCATTTGTTTTGGGGTTTTAAAAGATGAAATGTTGATTCTATTATGACTATCAAATTTTAAGATTAATGGATAAGGAGTTGTTAATCCCAAAATAAATGGTACTCTGGTTTAAGTAAGTCATTCGAGCTTTCATAATTCTGAAGTTTTGTGCTTGAAGAAATATTTTGCAAGGTAATTTTCAAGAAGAGAATCACCCTTCCCATGGTGGAACACTTTCCAAGTTTTACCTTCATATTAAAACCTATCTACATTGATTACTTTTCCTTTTGACTATTACAAATTAGTACAAAATGCTATATTTATATAATTTCTGCAATTATGTTTTAATTGGTTCCCTCTTTAGGAACACATGAGTGAGACTTGTATTGTTATTATCTCAAACCTCTTAATGCCATCCCACACTCTTAGAGATTAAATTTTTCTTCCCCATCCATTAAGTAATCTCTAATGAGACTGACATTAATCATAGTGCAACCTTTTTCATATAACAAATGACATTTAAGAGGTTAGTTGGAGGATAGGAGGTCTCATTGTGAGTTGACCTATCATGATCATGGTTATTTACGATATGAAATTACCATCATATGGTCACCAAGAAAGGGTAATGACTCTCGGTTACACGACTGAGGGAAAGGAGGTCTTATCACGCGCCAACCTTTTCATTTCTGTAGATATTTGTGAATGACGTTGTCACTATCTGATTACCAAGTCATGACAATGGCTTCTAACTCATTCTTTAGAAAAGTAAAGAAAGCAAGTTTTAACAAAAGGTTTATAAGCTATGCATATTTAACTAGTGGATGGGATAAAATAAGTTAAATGGGTTAAAAGGTATCCCTGTCGAGGCTATGGATGCTCGATGGATGCAGTGTCTATGACTATGGTATTAGAGGTAAACTATAAGATAACATCTTCTAGTCATCACAAATTGTTCCTTAGGGTGTGTTCCGATGAAGAATATATTTTGTAGGAAGTTTGATCAATGAATACTCATGTTTTCATTTTAGGTAATAACTTTAGAAGGTTATCTTTTAAAATTAATTGTCGATGGTTAAATGTTTAAAATGTTTACTTGTTAATGTGGTACACATGTTTCAAGAGACACTCTTTTTGTCAAAATCATTATATTTTGTCTTCTTGTACATGTAAATATTTGATTATCTAGCCAGAGATAACTGCTTTGTCCCAGTGTGTCGCCATTTGTTGCTCCCCCCAACAGTCCCCCTTGATGTTTTTGTAAATATTCAAGGAGACCCCCTTGACCATTTGAAAATATCTCTTTCATGACATCTGAATCTGTCTTACTTGATCCGAGAAGATGATTTTATGGATTATTTTGGTGTGATGGTTGGCTTGTAATGTAATAACTTCACAAAATTGTATCGATTGTATATTTGGTCTTTTGATAGTCCTTTTATCTTTTTCTGATTTTTTCTTATTCGAGTGATTTGCTTTGAATTGTGTGAATATTTTGTGATTTAAATGTTTCCACTGGACATTATTATGTTGAGTATGCTAACTATTGAAAGTGACTAAATAACATTGGTTCTTCATTCTTATAGATCGATTATTTTTCATTTTTCATTTATTGATTTTCAACATGAAAATTCAAAACAAGAGTATGAAGGATTTTGTGATGCCTTTCAATGATTAACAAATGGTTTCATAACATGTTTCTATTTTCAGGTCTTCTCTATTGGTTAATGATTAAAAACTATGGTCATCATCATGATTCGATAATGGAGTCTAAGAATAGATTTATTATTACTTTAACACACGTGTTCTTGTTTTACTAATACTATTTGATGATATTTAAAAAATGAATGATCTCATTAAACATGAGATAGAGAACTAGATTTCAATGAATAATCAAGACATGGATTTCTTTGGTCTTAGTCCTAATGGTCATAATCCTTATTATAACTTACAACTATGAACACTGGTTAAATTTTCTTTATGTATTTGGACCTTTCATTTGAATTACATAACATTACAAAGGGAATTACTATAAAAGTTCTTGTTACTATCATGTCATGGTTTTCAATTTATTGTTATTACTTGGTCATTATGCAAAGTTCTTTTCAATTAATTGTTTTAACGATCGTTCTTAATAACCACATAATTCGAAAAACTGAATTGATTACATGTTACACTATGTTTAAGACATGTGGCTAATAAAACAATTGAGAATGCCATTGTTTACCATCGATTAAATGGAAAAGTGGCCAAGTTGAGTGACAAAGAAAGTTTAATGGATAAGACAGTAATAACATGAGTTACCCATTTTCCGATAGAAAGAGAAAAGTGGCCCAAGAGTTTTCCAGTGATTTAACAATTTATTTTTGTGCATTTGTTTATAGTTTGTTTGTAAAATAAGCATAGATATCAGTTTTTTTTTGTATTAATAATTAAATATTATATTAATAATTAAATATTTGATTTAAAACAATACATAATGGAACATTCCATAGTTATTCTCAAATATTTTTGTTATTATTAGTGTTTGATTTTTTTTAGCATGAAGAGATGTTTAAATTATTTGTTTGATTTGTTTTCTATTATTAATAATTATTTTGATTGTTTTTTTACAGGATCTCATACTCCAAATCATGGAAGAGAGTTTGAATTGCTCATTTGGGAGAATAGTTGCTAAAGGATTGAAATGAGAAAACTAAAAAAATGCTTCACTTCTCAGGAGGCGAAATCAAATATTCATTTCTGGGCAAACAGTAAAGAATTTACGGAGATGCTTGAAAACCCATATGAAAAACAAAGCGATATATCTTACTCTCAAGGATATTATCTAGAAATGACACGGTTTGGGAGATACAGACAGATCGTTGACATAAAATTTTCCATATTTTATGTTGCAGTCAACCTCCAATTTGGCTTTTGTTTGAACGACCCACGGATATCAGAGATTGATGTTTAGCATGAAATTAATTAAATTAAATAAGTTTATGTAGTCCGGGATTATAAAAATAAGATTAGAGCTCTGGAAGAAAGGAGGAGAAATGTTGGGAGAATGAAAGATCATAGATTTTAATGGAGAATATGGAACTCTAGATTATTTCAGACTTTGTTTTCTGTGAGTAATTTTCATGTGTATTAATATATCATCTTTTGTGAAATGATACACCCATTTTCTCCTTAACATGATCACGTATTGTTAAATTTCGGATTTAGTCCACTTTATCAATACATAGTTATTGCTATTAAGATATTTTTTCATTTAATAATTCATTTTCCCAATGAATCATATTCTTTGTGACAAAATTATTATAACTTGTATGATGTATTGTATCATGTTTCTCTCATATACTTTACCAATGTTTTTTTTTTGTAAATAAAAAGAGGATCCTTGTATTAATGATATCTGTTAGCTATACATTTCCAAGTGTGAGCCACATGTTTTGCCACAGAAGGGAAACCAGAACAGGTGGCCCTTAGATGCTCCAAGTGTGACACATCACCATATGAACTGAAACTGTTTGAACAAAACTGACTTAACAAAATTATACATCCTAGTTGCATGAACAAAACTTAATGAACAGTATTTGGGTGGCCTCGAGGACCATCTATGAACAAAACTGTATGCATAGTGTACGAGTGGCCTCTATGACCATTTAGTTTGCTACTAGAATAAACTAAAAATTTAAGCCTGCAACTAGATTGAACAAAGAACAGAAACCTGGAGACTTTACTCCATTGATGAGCCTAGTTGTCCATGGATGTTGTAGATAGGGATGAACCGTTGGTCACATGTTGGGCATCGAGTCCGTGTAGGAGCATCTGCTAGTGCATCAAACATAATGTCCACTCTTTGGCCCAGGAAGCATTGAGAATGTATCTGCTCATCTTGTTTTTGTCGGATTTCAAAGATAAGTTGGAGGTGCTCCTCCGTGAGGTGATTTACAAATTGTTGGGGCTGATCCTCCTCCTTTTCCTTGGTGGAAACCACTATTTTTTCCTCCACCTCCCAAATCGGGGGGATTTCCTCCTCCACAATGCAATTGCCATCTCCATAATACAGGTCATGAGGATTGAATTTTTTTTGGGGGGGGCAAAAGAATATTGGCCAAAGGAGTGTGCATGCCCGAAGGTGGTGCTTCATCCTTAACTGAGTTGAGGCCATGGTGCGAGTGTGGGGTAGATGGAGGCTCCTCCAACTACCCCTGGTTTTTATGCCTTGGGATAGAAAACTGGGCAATGAGAGCCAATTGGGAGGGGGAGAGTCTGTTACACCTGGAGAGGGCACTGTAGTACCATGCACCCCTCTTAGATTTCCCTCTTTCTTTGGGCATGGTGGGAAATGTGTGGAGGCCTTGGGATGAGGAAAAGGAGGCGATGAGAAGGTTCTTGGGAAAGATTGAAAGGGTCAAGATAAGAGAGGTGCTGATGAAATTTCAAAGAAGAAGCTTGTGGGGGATTAGCGAGTGGTGAAAGTTCACCAGATAGAGAAAAGGAGTAGTGAAGCCAACAAAATTACAGAGGGTGACCTAGCTAAGGAGCGGGGTGATGGGAGGGTGAGGGGAGAGAACGTTCGATAAAAATACATAGAGGATGAAGAGGAATAAATGCTAAGAGGATCCGAAGAGCATGAGCCAGGGCGAAGGGAGAAAGGATGATTGCACCAGGGCAATTTCCCTCTTATTACCGTGCCCCCGCGAGTTGACATCCACCCTATCCATTAGAGTCGAGTTGATAGCCACCCTAGGCCTGGTACACCTATTCTATCTTGCTCACATGACCATTAACTCTGCTTGGCTGTCCAGATGCACTACCATTACTGTCTGCAGGGTGTGAGCCATGCAGTGGTTATGGGATGTGGGCTGGAAGTCAGGGTTAATAACTCTCTTGGACGCTTGGTTTCATGTTTCCGCTGACGCTGGCCAGGTGGCACCCCATCTGGGGTATACTTTATAGATTTTATGATCTATTTTGTCAATGAAATTGTTTTCATTGATGAAATGATATATGCATCTTCGCAAAGGATCTAATTTAATAGTTCTTCTTTCTTTGTTGGTGTCAAAACTTTCATTTTCTATTGAAGTTTTCTCCTAAAAATTCAATATAGTTTTGGATCAGACAATAGTTTTCCATAGATTTTTCTTGATAGGTTTTTGGATGAACTTTTACACAGGAAGACACAACCGTTATATCTTTCTTCCCTTTTGGCTAGGAATAGGTTACTAAATCTTAGTTTCTTTTGTGAAGGTAAATTTTCTTTAAGTTTAGATGCTTCGTTCATTTAAACCAGAACTTTCATAATTTACTTCCATACTTTTTTTTTTTGAATACATAGTTAGAGTATTAGTATTTGTAATTTAAATTTAGATCTTTTAAAATTTTAATTTCGTCTGGGATTTAGTTCCCTGTGCAAAAACTTTTGTTTCACAAGACTTATCTGAAATCTTGTATCTATATATTGTGTAAATTATGTAGTTAGTAGTGTGAACAATAAACAGTTGTGTGTACAATAGATATTTGTTAGTAAGTAGTTAGTTGTTTTATTTTTATATTTTTAGGATAGATACCCTCATCGGTCAATGGAGCCGTTAAACCCGTTATGGGTAGTTACTTCAAATGACTTAGGTTACACTTAGACAACCTCAGACCAAACTATTCCCTTTTAGTTGATGAGTGGTCACATATTGCTCGTCAACATGTATCTACTCATATCAATGCTCTCAATGGGGGAAATACTTTTTTTTATGAGGATATGATATGGTGTATTTCCCTTAATTTTGAGATTATAAGTTATAAAATTCTTTTGGATCTATTATATCTTTCTCAAGGATTCTCTAGATATATTGCAACCCCAAACTTCACATCCATATAAGATAAATGGAGTGACGAGAGTGTGAAAGAGGAGTTTTTTTAATTATCCCAAAGCCAAAGGTTTGTTGATTTACAATTGTTTTCCACCCTCCACTTACCCTCTCTCTCTCTCTCTCTCTCTCTCTCTCTCTCTCTC
>ML793879.1:235569-250555 GCA_009831015.1 Picea engelmannii | reverse complement strand
GAACTTAGTTGATTAGTAACCGTATTAAATTCATTTAAATGATCTGCAACAGACCCACCTTCTGACATCTTCATATTAAATAATCTCTTCATTAGAAATACCTTATTCGACGCCGAGGGTTTTTCATACAATTTGGCCAACGTATCGATCAAAACCCTTCGTTGTCTTTTCTTTCGAAATATTGAAAGCCACTGACACTACCAGGCTCAGCCATATCGTTCCTAGAGCCTTTCTATCAAGAATCTCCCATTCTTCGTCCTTCATGGCCGTCGGCTTCTTTACTACTCCGCTCAATGGTAGGAATAGATCCTTCTGATATAAATAGTCTTCCATCTGCATCTTCCATAACTGGTAGTTTTGGTCGTTAAATTTCTCAACCCTAAACTTTCCATCTTCTGACATTGCTCCCACTCGAACCAGGAACCCTCTTTTCCTGCGAGTTACCTTATGCTCTGATACCAGTTGTTAGAAAAACAGGACCACGGAGCAATAAAATAAAAAAAATGCAGAAACAAAAACAAAGAAGACACACAATACAAGAGAGACACAGATTTACGTGGTTCACCCAGTGTGGGCTACGTCCACCAGAGAAATTGTCAGGTCCTTGCTTTATTATTATCCAGCAAATGAAGGGATATAACCTACAGCAAAACCCGTTGTAACTTCCTCTTCTTTCTCTCACAGTCTCCTCTCTCAGAATACAATATTCACCGTCATCCATAGCCGCAATACATTTCCCTCATAAAATAGGGTTGCCTTCTAGGGCAAAAAACCCTAACATATTCTCTATCGTTAGATCTGTGACCTTATAATGAACGGTCCATATTTACAAGGAAATTACAATATACTTTTACAAGGCAATTTTTTCTTCGGGGGTTTCGCCCCCGAACCCCCACTGGGGTCCCGCTTGCCCCCAGACCCCCCGAACCCCGCAGAAGGGGTACCCCCCCTCTGCACTCCCCCGCATGGAAGAGTGTACATACTTCTAGGGTGTAAATACTTCATGGGGTATAAACACGGCTGAAAGCAAGGACCTCTGAATCAGGTAGATAATCAGGCTCCACAACCAACAACCTGGTAGAACTTCCAAGCGACAGAAAAATTGTAGGTTGCAAGTGGTTCTACAAGATGAAGAAGGGTGTTGATGATAAGGTGGAAAGGTACAAAGTAAGTCTGGTTGCGAAAATATATGCTCAGAAAGAAGGTATTGACTTTCATGAGATTTTTTCACCAGTTGTAAAGATTGTTTCAATTCGAATTGTGTTAGCATTAGTTGCTTTGCTTGATTTGGAGTTGGAGTGTTATAACCCTAGATTGCACCACACATGCAGACCTGACATTAGGCCATATTACTTCCTATCTTTGCCAAGCCAATACATAGCAACTCTTCTTAAAAACACATTTTTTGAAGATGTACGTGCCCTGCACCACTACTGCCTGCGTGTGTACGCTAGATGCACCTCTACTTCCCACACACGTACTCTAAATGCACCTCTACTTCTTGCGTATGTACCCTAGCTGAGCCATTACAACCCACATATACCCACAAAAGTTGCAAAAAATAAAAAGTTGCAAGGGATTCCTTGAGATTACAGGCTATTGGGTAGTTTCCCAACCAATTGACCGCCTATAGCCCGTCACCCAACCAAATAACCATCTTTCTGTCATATAAAAAGAGGTGTTGGGGTCTCATTCTAGGGAGAAACATATAGCTACAATGAAACTCTGCCCATTTCATTTTCCTCCCTTGCCCCAAGAATTTGCAGCCACATCGTGAGTTTTGAGCCAAAATTCCCTATTCTTGCCCTTTTTCCTCATCCATAAGCCTATGCCCATTCTCTAGAGAGAAGTGTGAGAGAACAAGGATACGTGGAAGAAATTGCAGCTTGATGAAGAGGATCCTAGGATCGGGTTCGAGGAGCAGTCGTCAATCTCATTTTGTAAGTAACTCTGTGAGATTAATATAAAGAAGTACTTTTGTCGTCCCGCCATATGATGTGTTCAATCTTCATGTTTGACTTACATTTTGTTATGACATCTAACGTACTAGTTCATATATAGAATGCATGTTCGTATTTTCTTGTTTGTCTTTTGGTGAAAACAATTCATCCTTGGGAGGATATTTGCAGTCGAGAAGCGACCGAAGACATTGGGATCGACATTGGACACAGAGTTTAAGGTAAGACTACCAGATCCCTATACTTTGTACTTTATGCATGAATGTGGGGTGTTGTCGGGATAGTTGTTAAAAGTAGGAGACTTTAGAAGGTATCTCTACATGCACTTTAGAACCCTAGTGTAGTCCGTAGGGGGGTTTTCCCGCTATAAAACAATGGGCTACCGTACTAGGAAACCTCTAGGGTTTTTAGGGGATCATTTTGGGTGTCTTAATTGGTTTAATTATCTCTTTGAGTTCTTAATTTACTGAGTCTTTAAGGGATTCTGGTCTTCCATACTAATACTGCCTACCTTGTCATCTTTGACTATTGGTTTTATTTTTTTTGAGAGGTTATAGAGGTGTACGCAGCCTGCAATGGGTCTGCCCGCGTACATACACGCCCTACCTTTGGACAACCCACATACATACACAGGTTGCTTAAGAGTCAGTTACATGCCTATGTCAGGAAACATTTTTTTTCTCAAGAAGAGGCAGTCATCCTCTTCCCTGATTGAAGTCTGACTTCTCAAGGGTTTCTTGATTTAGTCCTGGTCTCTGTAGTTATAGTCTTTAAGCCTAGGTTTGGCGTCAATTTATTTATCTTTTAATGAGTTCTTGTGTTTTCATTGAAGGGTTTTTTGGATGAGTCTATGAGTCTTTTCTGTTTTAGCCTTTATGGTTCTTTCAGTGATTCTCTGCGATCCGCAGTAGACCTAAAGTCAATTTCTTAGGTCTTGTCTTGTCTTTAATTTTCCCTTTTACTTGCTTTAGAAAAAAATAAAACAATTCATTCTCAAGTTTCTTATTTTGAAACATATATAAAAAAATATTCCAGTTTCTTGTTTGGTTAAGTAGTTAGGTTAGTTGTCTTTACTTGTTAGGAAGAAGAGTGTTTTCTTAAGTTATTTACTGAATACTTAGGAATTTAAGTAGCTCGTAGTCAAGCAAAATTCACTTTTGAGTTTTTTCTTTTAAAAGATCTTAGAAAGAAAAGTTAGTTAGAAAATTTGGTTAAAGAGTTTTCAATTTACAAATGTTTGTTTGTGGAAGAAGAAATAATTTTGTTTCCATCATTTGTTCTTTTCTTTCGTCTCTTTACAAACACCATCAATTTTATTTCTGTTCCTTTGAATTATAAGATAAACCACTTAAAATTAACGCTTAATTAAAATTAATCAGACTTTCATGTTTGTAGGGTCCATCAACTAGATTAGTCTAGAGCCTTGATTTAGGTTGGAGAGGAAACTCTTCAAGGCTATAAAACAAACATAGGAGTCTGTGCTAGGAAGTGAAAAAGGTCCAGTAACGTGGAAATTATATAGGACCCCCCTCTAACACAGGGGTTAAAAATGAGGTCGCGTGTGGAAAAGTAGTAGAGATGACCCCTCTAAAGCCGAACCAATCATAGTAAAGGAACACATATAGAGGACTTATCTTGGGATTATGTTAATCACATTTTCCATGGAGCTTCGTGGGTCTCGAATCCATTCAAGGTCCTCAGTCATCTTCCAGAACACTTGCTTTCAATACCCTCGATAGGTTTCAGGCTTGATAACTTGCTCATTGCGGTCCACCTGAATATTGACTATACCCTCCTAGTAGTTGTTCACGAGCTGACAACCTAGTTGCCTTTGATTTTAGGGACTTACATAGGTGATTGCGGGGGTATACCATGGTACCTAGGGCATACATTGGGCCACACTTTGCAGAGTATACCTGAAGGGTGCTTCCATGTTTGAGTTTCACTTGCACCGGTAAGTTGCTCTAGTTTTGGCTGTTGTAATTGTTCTTCCAACTAGTAATAATGGTTTTCTTGTTGCATCTCATAGGATTTTTTTTTTCTAGTGCGTGTTTTGGTCTTCAACGTTAGAAATCCTTAGTGTGTCATTGATCTTCTCACACAGTGGAAGATCAAGAACTCCGCCGGTTGTGAAGGCTTTTGGGCCTACTGCCAGTTAACTTAGAGCCACGACCACCACTGCGAAGGTGAAGACTTGACCAAGAAGGGTCATTTGAGGTGATCGGGCCACAAGAAACTATTCTTGAGACATCTCCAAGAGGATAACATTCATTTCTAGAGGGACCGACTATTTTTGACCTTGGAGTGGAAGCTCTCGGTCCATATAACTCTCTGATCACCGACTTGTCGATGCCACTTCTGATACATATTTCCCCTCCAAGGGTAACACATCACGAGCATTAGATAATCCTGGAAGTAGTGATGGAAGCAAATGCTACTAATTCATCAGGGAGTCCTCATACTCCCTCTATGAATGCCACAAATAGGGGTTCTCTTCCTCCTAACTCACCTTCGCAAGTCCGAGCCACTATGGTCTCGACTACCTCTACCTCAAGAAGTGGTCTGATTCCGTCCATGGTGGCGATCACTGCACCATTTATGCAGAGTGCGACGGGCCCTCCATTTTCATATGGGATGCCCAAATTTGACATGAACTCTGTCCTCTCCTACTCCACCCTACATACTTTGGGTCTAGGGGCAGGGAGCTCTAACGATCCTCTGCAAGGGTCCATGGGGGGCACTTTATCCCCCTATAATGATTTCTCTTACGGTGGGGGTTATATACCTCTATCGTCCCCCTCGCTTGGCGGTGCTTCTTAGCAGCCTTCCTGGCCAAACATGAATTACAACTCATTCGGAGAAGGTAGTCAGGTACCTTCTTCTAGTACCACACCAACAAGTTATTTTTCATTCTCTTTGTTCGATGCATTCGGTAACAATGAATTCTCGTCAGTTTCCATCTCATCCGGGGGTAAACCTGGTTTTGGATCAGAAAATCCTGCACAGGGTACTATTCCTAGACAGGGGGCACACACTTCTCAAGGACCTTGGAATTCATGGCAGCGATCCATTCCCTCGTCAGGGTTGTTGACCGGGGGCAACCCCTTCCATGGTCAATGGAACCCTGGGTAAGGCTCAATACCTATGCCCATCGGATCGGAAGGGGGCAACCCTTTCCAGAACCTTTGGAACACAACGTCGGGAGCAATCCATTCATATCCCTCAACGTCCTATTACAGGAGTCAGTCAATGACATCTCAACCAGCGTAGCATCCAAATGCTAGCCTAGGCCATGGTTTTTACCAGAACCCGGGCCAAAAACCTAACTTTTCCTGGAAACTTGGTGCCAACCAAATCCCAGGCTCCTATCCTCCTGTACATACTCAACAACCTAAACTATTGTTTCTATAAACTTTTCATTTTCCAGACTTGTCAAGATTATTGAATGACCCAATCTGTCATGATCTGTGTTGGCCTGCTATGCCAACCAAGTTACCCTCAGACATTTGAAAGTTTGAAGGAAAGACTTACGAAGATCCAAGCGATCATGTGACCACATTTCACCTATGGTTCTCATCCAAATATTTGAGGGCTGACTCCATCCATTTTTGTCTGTTTCAACAAACTCTTATCGGGAGTGTCGCAAAATGGTACATCGATCTCGATCGCTCAAGATATTCTACTTTTGGTGAATTGACAATGGTTTTCTTAAACCATTTTCAATTATCTATGAGATACGATGTCGACACAGAACTGCTGGCCAACTTTGAACAAACAAAAGCTGACCCTATCTCTAATCACATCCGAGAATGGCGTTGGAAGAGTTTGATTAAAGTACCAGTTCCACCAACATTACTGTTGGAATGGTTCCTTAAATCTTTGGTACCCCAACTATCCAAGGACGTAGTAACTTCAGGGGACTTTTCAAAGGAAGAAGCAACAATGAGAGCTCAACAACTAGATTTGATTTATTCTCGGTCTGGTTTTCTTTACAAAGTTTTTCCAGATGCGCCACGTTCTATTTTTTATAAGACCAAGCACAAGTCTGGACCACATGCTGACGACATTGTTGGTTCAACACAAAAAAATCCCACTGATCCACTGTCAAACCAATTGCAACAATTGTTGATACAATAGACAATGGCCAACCCAACTCCTAGTTTGGCTTCTCCCCCTACTCAGACGTCAGATGTACACAACATGCAATCGACGAACCCAAAGGCCAACCAACAGGCTGAAGGGAAGAAAAAATAGTGAAATAAGGGTAAGGGGGATAAGAAACCCACAAATAATGTTGGAAATGGAAACATAGAGAGAAAGAAGTCAAAGTATCCATGCAACCTCTAGGTGGAAGACCACCTGACTCACTTGTGCCCTTGACTCGCAGAGGCCAAAAATTTATTGGCGCATCAACAACCTGCAGTGTTAATGAACCCATTTCTTCATGGGACAAATTTAACTCAACCCCATGCAAATGCGGATGGGGGCAGTCAGGGACCCCCTTCGTCATATAGAAATCTCTCGACCTTGAATATCTACATGTTGAAAGGTGAATCTCACATAGCTACTAGGGCACATGATTACGAAACGTCGAGTATTGCTGAAAAGGGTAAAGAAGTCGAAAACCCATATGTTCCCTTCCAGATCGAGAAAATGATGGGTGAAACAATGAAACTCATCCCTAAAGGGGAGTTCAAGAAGGCTTCACATAATCCAAATGTCAAGGTCACCCAGAACTACTCTGTAGTGGAGGATTTGTCACAAACCCCTTGCGCGATGTCCTCTTTGGAGGTCCTCCAGAGATTCCCTTCGCAGAGAAAGGATCTTCTAGCCGCTTTAGGATCCCCTGAGACATGTAATCCGAGAACTATCATGCTTGATAAAACTGAATTGAAGCCTTGTCTCCCATACCACGTTGCATTTCAGATAGTAGTGGCTCACCCCACAAAATATTCTACCTGAAATATTTTTTGTGCGGTGGTTGATGAGGGCGCCTCGACATGCATGAAGTCGTTGGTGTGTTGGAAGGAAATTTTCCAACCCGTTCTATCTCCTTCACCTACTCTTCTTATGACTTTTGACAGTCTTTTTTTCAGACCACATGGAATCATCCCTTCTTTTCCCATGCAGTTAGGAGGGAAGGCAGTGTGCATCGAAGTTGAAGTGGTTGATGCGCCTCTTGACTACAACCTCCTATTAGGAAGGAGTTCAACATATGCCATGCATGTAGTTGTTTCCATGGTTTTTTGGGTCTTGTTGTTTCCACATGAGGGTCGAATCGTGACCATTGATCAATTGTCCTTCTCCAGACCTGACCCTTCATAAGGGGCATCCACGGTTTCTATGATTCATAATCCATAGCCCAATGTCATTGACATGGGGGTTGGTTTGTGCCCACCTCTCATGGGTACTTTCGATTACCTACCTCCTTCTGACAATGTCAAAATGATATCGGTTGTCCCTGACCAGCCTAAGGATGAAATGTTTTCATTGTCGTCATTTTGCATGACTTACTTTAATGATCCATGGATTCTTCCTTCCCCATTAGCCATGATGGAAGGGACATGGCACCATGGCATGTCCATTCCCTTGTTCACAGTAGAAGTTGCATACTCTATAGTCCAACAAGCTTCCGCTATCCCCGATCCGACTCTCGCACAGGAATTAGATCCAATTCTCGAGCTTTCCTGGGATCAAGGTTCCCTTGGCACTACCGATTCCTTAGACTTGGTCTTACCCTCTGACGAGGTGATTTTAGAGGCATTGACTGGTCTAGATAGACCCTGGGATGATCTCCATCACAGAGCATATTTCCTCCCAGAGTTAGGAATAATAGAGGCAAGAGAATTTGTGTTGACTATGATTGGAGATAGGCCTTATCCTATCAATCCTCTGGCTATGCATGCAGTTTATGTTGAGGGTAATATGGAAACCATCGCTAAAATGATACCTATCAATATCTCTAGAACCCTTGGTGTTGTGGAGAATTTCTTCGTTGTAGTTTACTGTTCCCCAGAGGAGATTCATATCTATACATATTTATTTAAATAATTCTGTGACATTTTTGCTTGGTCTTATGAGGAAATGTTAGGCATTGATCCAAGAATCGTCGAACATGAGATTACGACTTACCCTGACGCCAAGCTAGTCTGACAGAATATTCATTCGGTTAATCCTCGAAAGGAAGAAACTATTAAGGCTAAAGTAGAGAAACTACTCAACGCTGGTTTCATCTACCTCATCCAATTGACTCAATGGGCATCAAATCCCATTCTAGTCAACAAAAAACAGGGAATGCTCACGTATGTATGGACATCCGTGATTTGAATAAGGCCTTTCCAAAGGATAATTTCCCCACCCCATTCATTGATCAGATCATTGATGAATGTGTAGGTTGTGAGGTCTTTTCTTTCATGGATGGTTTCTCAGGATACAATCAGATACTGATTAAGCCTGAGGATCAACATAAAACACCTTTTATCTGTCCGTGGGGTACATTTTCTTATTGGAAGATGCCTTTTGTCCTAAAGAATGACAGAGCCACTTTTCAGTGGGCCATGTCTTTTTCTTTCGATGATCTCAAACACCTAGTTGAGGCTTATCTTGATGATTTAGTGTCACAATATCGTAAGAGAGCTAATCATCCCACACACCTCTGACTTATCTTTGAGCGATGTCGCTACTATCATATTCGCTTGAATCCAAAAAAATGAAGTTTTTGTGTGACATCAAATCATCTTTTAGGTTTCATAGTGTTGACAATAGGGATCATAGTCGATCCTCTAAAGATTGAGGCAATAGTTCAATTGCCTCCCCCGTGCACAGTCCCTCATCTTCAGAGTTTACAGGGAAAATCCAATTTTCTTTGGCGTTTTATTGAAAAATATGCCGAGATCACTAAAGGGTTTATGTGTTTACTAAAGAAGGGAGTTACTTTTCATTGGGATGAAGTCGCTCAGTGATCTTTTGAAGCGTTGAAACATGCCCTCACATCTTCCCCTCTACTTCGGCCACCCAATTATAATAAAGATTTCTTATTGTATTTGGCCACGGCAGAGTTGACGATCGATATGGTATTGGTTTAGGAGGATGATTTTATTGAAGAACACATCATTTATTACTTGAGACGAGGCCTGGTTGGACCAGAACTCAGCTACTCATACGCTAAAAAAATTGCATTGGCAGCAGTACATGTTGTCCAACGCTTCCGTCACTATATCTTGTTTCGCAATACCACCGTGATTGTCGTTCTGAATCCGTTCCAATACGTGTTGACACGACGTGTAATTGGTAGTAAGATCAATAGATGGATCATTATCCTCCAAGAATTTGACTTGGATTTTGTATTTGCGAAATCTAAAAAGTCGTTGGTCTTTGTAGAACTTATATCAGAACTTTCGGTCGAGTCAGTTGATGTTATGCCCGAAGAATCACCAATTAAAGGAGATATTTTTTTGATTTCATCTTCGGACCCTTGGTATGGAGATATACTAGTCTATATCCAGACTTTGAAGTGCCCCGCCTCTGCTTCTTGTGATGAGCGTCGACATATACGCCATCAGGGAAAAAATTATCTCATACTCAAAGACACTTTGTATCATCGAGGTGTATATTACATCCTTCATCGATAGCTTACTCATGAATAAGCATAACTCGTGCTTAACGAATGCCACATTGGAGCATGTGGTGGTCATTTTTCTGGGTTGGAAACAACCCAAAATATTCTATGAGTCGGTTTCTATTGGCCGATGTTAATCAAAGATTGTGTTGAATCGTTCAAGAAGTGCCACCCATGTCAGATCTTCTCACGGAAGATGTGGGCACATCCTGCTCCCATGTTTCTCGTCATCATAGTTGTCCCCTTCACCAAGTGGGGGATTGATTATACTACATGCCACCCCCCTTCATCTAGGGGGCACCATTATATTATCGCATCAATAGACAACTTCACCAAGTGGGTCGAAGCTATGCCGGCGTTGAAAGATGATGGAGAGACAACAACTCTCTTGTTTTTTAATCAGAGAATAGAAAGGTTCATCGTCCCAAAGGAGATTCTCATTGACCATGACACTCACTTTCAGAATAAAATGATGTTTGATTTAACATCAAAGCTAGGGTTGAGACAAGAACACTCATCACCTTATTACCCACAAGTGAATGGTCAGGTGGAAGTTGTGAATAAGTTTCTCAAGACCATTCTACAATGAACGATCAATTTGGCCAAGTCAAATTGGCATTTGATGTTATACTCAACATTATGGGCATACTGAACGTCTATAAATACTGTCGCTAGTTTCTCACCTTTTAAATTTGTTTGCGGGTTGTAAGTAGTATTTCCTATAGAATGCCAGATCCCATCTCTTAAATTGACAGTACAGTTATTGCTAGACACTTCACCACTTGAGGAACGCTTATTATATCTCTAGCATCTCGATGAGAAATTACATAATGCAGCCTTGGCTAATGAGGCTCACAAGCATAAATTCAAGTGTCATTATGATCGGTTCATTCATCCTTGGATTTTCTCCGAAGGAGACCTTGTCCTGGTCTATGACCAAGATAAGGATCCCCTAGGGGTAGGCAAGTTCAAACCCATGTGGTTCAGACCGTTCATCATGAAGGAGGTATTAAAGAAGGGTGCTTATCATCTGGTTGACTTTGAAGGGAAAGATTTAGCTGAGCTTAGAAATGGGCTCTACCTCAAGAAGTATTACTCGTAGGTGGGTCTCCTTGGGTGAGTTCTTGTATATATGTATAGTTCTTATACATTTTAGTTTTTTTTGTCTTTTTGTTTTATGGACGTGTCATTTTTTATGTCGACTTTTTCACTGTGGCAGATGTCAAGTGAATCAAATGTGTTTGTTGGATTCAAAGATGGTGCTAGCTAACACACTTGGAGGCTTTCTTCTGTAGTTTGGGTGATCTTCACACCTCAAGGCACCCGTTATTATCTTTTGGAGGTATCTGTTTAGGTGACGCCACAAACAATGTCTCCAAATACAATGTAGTAATAGAGTTACTTTGTGACACCTTGTCACATGGTATCTCATACCTCTAGGTATACTTAGATGCACAATTGGTTATGTCCTAGCTAAATGGGGTTTACCTGTTTTAGAATCCTACTCTACATCGACGATTCCTTACGGTACGTCTCTTAGAACGTTTTTTTTATTAAATTACATGTATCCATGTTCCTAGGATATTGAATCAAATGATAGATACTCTACCTAATCAAGTATTAGATTGGCATATTGCACACACATAAGAAAAATCGCACACATACACATGTAAATACATTTGTAAATAAATGTAACTCATAAGACAAAACGATGTGTATCTATATCTATATCTATATATATATATATATCTCAAAAGTATTAGAGTACATAGGTGGGCACAAGAACCTAAAAAAATAACGAGTTTGGTATATAATGCGGGGATTATGCCCTCAAAAACATACAAAGATTTCCCTTGGCACAAAAATGGTCGACCCTAAGCTAAGCATGAGGCCCATTGGCCCTTCCATAGTGGACTACAACATTTTCCAAACGCTGAAATAGCTGGACCTAGGTCTGTGGCACCCCAACAACATGAGGCTACATAGATGGAGGGAGATCCTTGATCTCAACCATGGGCACAATATGGATGAGTGTGGTCAAGTTCCACTCCACTCATCTCAAAACTCTCTCAGCCTCTCCGATTGGAGGTAACCCCGCTGCTGCTCCGACGACTGTTGTTGGTAATGCTTCCGGTCGTGGACGATGCCTGCTCCGCATAAAATCAGTTGGATGCATTGGTCCCACATGTGTACATAACAAATACAAAGTTTTCAAGTACTCTGGTATACATAAAAATGGTATATATAAAAAGAAACTAAAAAATTAAAAACTTTTAAAAGAAAACGTACCTAACTCTCCTTGCTCTACTCCGGGAGGTACGGGCATGTTAGGATCCCTGGAGAAATTGATCCCAGCATAGGGTAGTCCTCTATAGCCGGAATATTCCTAGACCACTAGTAAAAAAAAGTTTCATCGAAGGCCTTAATATTCCTCCCTCCCCCTTGTCATGGTAGCAATGTTTCCCATCTACACACTATTGGGAAAGAGGCCACGTGTTGCCGTACTGTCTCTCATGGAATAAGAATGGGTACCCTCTCGAAGAAGAAAAAGCACAAAATAGTCACGAACCTGAAGTTCTTGTTTTTTCTCCCACGACACTCTGTGAGTTGTCTTTTCATGCACTCTAGCATGGTTGTGCTCCAATTGAACACTCGTGCATTTAAGAACTGTACTACACAATGCATATGCACCCGAGAGGCCTTATGTAAATCCATGGATCCAGTGATCCGCCCAATAAGTAAAAGTATCAGTTTTAGTGATAGGTTGGTGATTTTGTGGATCGGTACCTGGGAACCCACTTTATCTGTTCCAACCTCGCAGTGTTGTTCGATCAACTCAACAATGTTGTTAAGTCCAAAGGGAAAAGCATGAAGGTTGTCTGGTTCCTCTCTCCTCGAGAGGTCATTCAAAAAATAAACATCTTCAGTCGTTGGAGTCAACTACTGTCCCTTGAGCATAAATGCCTCTGGATATGGGTGTCAGTAATCCACTAAGGCATTCAACAGCCTGGGTTGTTCCCTCATGAGTGGACACTGGAAGAATTTCCACAACCCGCATTATTTTAATGCGACGACAACAACAGGGTATTCCTCGACTAGCGTATCAATGTCCTCATGATCCCTCTCTCTCTAATGGACATACATTCTACAAAATGTCAAGTTCAAAGAGGAGTCAAATAATGCATTTTCAATTTTTTTCATATGTTAGAGGGTGTACGCGGGCTTTACTCGGCACAGTCATGTATTTACGCGGGAAGATTATTCCCTTCCTGCGTGCATACATGGGCTATGCTTAGAAAACCCACATGCATATGTGGGTTGTGATTAAACAACCCGCATACACGCAGGACCGACCTTTTTAAAGGTGCATGCCCCCCAAAAAACAAAAATAAATGCAAAAAAGAAAGAATGGAAATGTAGGGGGAGCTAGTTTGTACTTACTTGGTCCAAGCGGAAGTTTTTTTCGTTCAATGAAGCTCTCGGAATTGACTTTTTTCACAAAGGGTTGTTTTTGGCTTTTTGGTCAATTCTGAATTTGCAATGGTGATAATGAGATGCCAGCTTCTATGTATAGACTTTTTTGGCATTTTTTATCATTTTTTGATCCCCGTTGTCGTTGTTTCTGGCTTGAAAATCATGTAAAGTGGTTCTTGAATTTCTCATTGGATGTTACGATACTTTTTACTTTTGGTTCGACAAACATTTTGGGAGTTGGCACTAGCAAATTTGGGTCATTTTGCGATGGCTATTTCGACACTCTTGCGACGTTATGTCATGGAATTTGAGACGAATATGGACTCTTTGAAATGTCGTTTTATGTCATGTGGAAATTGCGACGAACTTGAATAAACGTCACAAGAGAGACGCCCCTAGGGAACTTATCACAATCACGATAAAAAATAAATATCGTTGCCAATATGACAATTTAGGCAAAAATGTTAAACCAACATTTCGTCTCAATTGCGATGACAACTTTCGTTGTTTATATAGCAAGAGCGTCGTATCAATTCAATTCGTTGTCTCACTTGCAAAGACAACTTTTCGTTGTTTACATAGCAAAATTGTCGCAACTATTTAAGTTGTCATCTCAAGTGCGACGACAACTTTTCATTGTTTACATAGAAAAATTGTCACAACTATTTAAGTTGTCATTGCACTTGCGACGATAACTTCCATTGTTTATATAAAAAAACCATCACAGATATTTAACTTGTCGTTGCAAGTGCGATGAAAACTTCTGTTGTTTATATAACAAAACTGTCGCAGCTATTTAAGTTGTCGTCACAAGTGCGATGACCAATATTTATTTAAAAATAAAAATAAAAATTTATTTGATTTAATATTACCATTTTAATATTAATATTAATACAGGATGCAAATCAAGATCTTAATGATCTTATTAGAAGAGTTTATCAAATAATTAAGGTGCAACCGACCAAAGAAAAAGTGAATGAGAGATTCCAAGAATATCAAAATAAGATGAAAATTATTTTTGATAGAAGAGTTAAAGAGAGATTTTACTCTTTTACTCCATGAGATTTGGTGCCACATCAATGTTTCCAAGGAAGAAGATGGTAAATTTGAGGATATTAATGGAATAGGGCATCAAGGAACAATTATGCGATAAGATATTATCAAATATTTAAGGAATCAAAGGAAAGGAAGCTATCAAAGAATGACATTGAAAATAACTAAATATGGATGGATGAATAATCATATTGTATGAGAGCATAAATATAAGTAACTCGATTACTTGGTTTCCTCACATGCAGAAGATTTAGCCATAAATCTTTTCGGATAGTTTTTCGAATGGGGGTACTTATGTTATGACCCAATGGGGGGTATATATGGGGTTGAATGTATATGTAATTGGATTGAATGCATATGTAATGGTGTTAAATGTATATTAAATAGGGGGAAATCTAATAGAGGGGCCACATGTGCAATGAGTGAGAATATGTATATATAGAGATCAATATAGTCATTATCGGGAAACATTTGAACATATGATTTGGATATATGGATGTACTTGGGTTATTTGGAGGAATTTGTTCCTAACTATAAGGAAGTTGTGCTCCACACTCACATTTGGCGTACACTGTGTATATTTATTGAGCGTGTTATTTTGAGTATTTGGACAATGACTCTTACTTACCCCATGGATTTTCCTTCTAGATATATACTAAGGGAAATTGGTTTACATGGTGTAATCAACAAAAATTGAAATCAATTCTATAATTGTCAAGTTTCTTGTTAGTTCAAACAACATTTTTCTTGACAAGCATTATCTTGTTAAAGTGTTTCCATCCTCTTTATTTGGTCATCTTGAAGTCATTGTGCATTTTTATCTAAAAGAAGGTTTCATTTTTAATAAATCTTATTCTGATTATAATATGAATGATCTTTTCTT
>ML793879.1:172450-193068 GCA_009831015.1 Picea engelmannii | reverse complement strand
CGACGGCCACGATGCGTGTATCTCCGCCCACGTAACGTAGCTCGTTGTCGTGCGGACGAGGGAGGATTCGGCCTCCATAGCTGCACATGAATCTCACACCGCCACTTCCCCGAGAGGACTCCTGATGTTGATCCCATCGCTGGTTGTGGTGGGGAGGAGCCGAGTACTCGGAATCGACAGTGCCTCGGCTGGCTCTCCCCATCACTTCGGAAGCGCCTTGAGTCTGAGAACTCATCTTACTTATATAGTTAGACAGAATGGAAGGAATTATTTCAGAGACTCACGAGCCCTTGCATTGCAGAACGCTCTGGTTTGGTCATCTGCTATTTATTCAAATGGACTGTGTAGCAGAAATGGGTCAATAAAAATACAAACAGTAATTAACGAGGTCTACAGTGATTAATGACGTCTGGCCGGCCATGAAAGACACTAAATTTATTTTATAAATTTTTAGCAGGCCACGAAAAGCAACAATTTTTTTTACTAGTTTCGAATATGTTAAAATTGCTGACATATCTCTCTAACTTCATTGGCACGCCTCATATGGCACGCCTCATATAAAGGTACATGGCAACTTGCAGGGTAACAATGACAGGGTTGTGAAAACAATGGATATAGTGAGCAGTTTTTATTTGGGACCTTTGTTGACAATGGGGAAAATAAAATTTGCTGTAGTTATCCATTTATGTGTAAGGAGATTTTAAAATGGTGAAATCATACCTAGAATTATGGTTAGGTGAAACTAAACTTGATTTTTAATGAGCCATCAACATAGAACTTTATTGGTAATTTTCTATTGCTTTATCTCTATTTTAGTCAGCTTTTGGATTGTGGGTTTTATTCCCATGTATTTATGGAATTTTAAGAATGAAAAACACACTAGGTGAAAAGAATTATTATATATGTAAGGTATGTATATGATATAGAGATTAAATAATTTCAAATCTAGTAGAATCCCTCTAGGTTACCAATTACAATTGACATGTGAGTTAGGATATTCTCAAAAAAAAAAGGGAATCTTGTTAGGTTTTTCATATTAAAAGAAAAAAGAATAAAATAGTTTTTGATGAACCCATGAATTGAATGATGAGAATGTGGCTTTTATTTGAATGAAACTTACCAAATGGAAAGGTTCCAACCATTTGAAGGAAGTTTTTTGAATGGAAAGTATATTTTAAGAAAGGAAAGGAAAAACAACAAACCCTAAAAGTTAGGAACACTCTTACATGAACCCTCAAAACTAAAGTAGAGTGATCAAACCCTAAAGTATTAATGAATTTCCATAGAATCCATTTGAGGGAAGAGATGTGGATATGGATCCAAGCAAGCTAGATAAGCTGACCCCTAACCAAGATAATCATCTAGAACAAGATTTGACAAACCTCACAATTAGTAGTTTTGGGCCAAAACCAAAATTCAAAATTTTCAAGCATTTACAAACTTTGTTTTTTGGGGTCCAAATGTCCTCAAACTTAGTTTTGAGGATCTTCATGTTGTGAACCTTGTTTAGTGTGTTTCATGGTTTCTAATGCATATTTAAGGTCACAATTTGGGGCTATGATGGAAAAGTTATGATTCGGAGAAGTTGATTAAAACTTGTCCACCTCAAGGAGTTTGTGTGCACCACAAAAATGACAATGACCACATGGACATTTAGACCTACATGCCAATAACAATGATGGCACACTAGGGAATAAACATTTATCAACGACTATATAATTGCATTGCCTTGGAATCCAAATAAACATTATGTAACTCATGTATATATATGTATAAAATATAAGATATGAAATATAGCATAGTATTAAAACATCTTTCCTATTCTTACACTCTTGCATAGAGCAGAGTACATAATTTTTCATTGGGAGACAAACATTGTTTTCTCTAATTTGTTTTGTGATGCTTCATTCATTTGTTTATTTCATTCATGTTTATACTTTTTCCCCTATAACAATAGTCAAATCTATTTAAATTATCTTCTGATAAATTGCATTCCCGATTCAAATAAACTCATCATTTACAAGATATCATTGTTGAAAACTCTTTAAGGAAAATGAAACATCAATATTATTCAAACCAAAAAATGTTTTTTTATACCAATCTAAAAGAAACATTATAGTTGGTAAAACCAAAACCTCAAACAAAAAGACAAATTTACATTAAGAAAAACAAATTGACATTCAAGATCTACTATAGGAAAGTTGTAAAAATACATATAATCCAATCTAATTAGAATTTATAAATTCAAAGAAAATAATCCAGTTTAGATCTCAATATACATGATCTAAACTCGAAACATTAAAGTTGAAAAATGGTTAATAGGTTTTTAGATGTCTCTTAACAACATAAATATTTTATTTAAAAAACAAAAACAATTTGTATGGTTAAGGTGTCATGTTGTGGTATAAATATAAGTAATTTGTTTATATATAGTTTATGGTTAAGGTGTCATGCTCTCACCTTTCGCTTGCGGTCATCACCCTGAAAGATTTTTTTTTGGGAAATAAAGTAATTTGTTTATATATAGTTTATGTTTTTTAAAATGAATATTTGATTTATCTTAAAAAGGAATGAATAATAATAAATAAAATAATTTATTATAAATAAAACAATTTATTATAAATAAAACAAAAATGTTTAGATAAAAAATAATAGAAAGGAAAATAAATTAAAAAACCGTTAAAATATTTTAAAATTATAATGATTTTAATTAAAATATAAAATATATTTGATTAATTTCAAATAAATAATACAATTATTTGTATTTAAATATTTAAATGTTTTAAACTGAGCTTATTGGGTAGCGGGAAGAAAGCCCATAGTTTAATTGGTACCAGCTGTTCGAAGAGATACCAGATTGAATATAGCCCCGTGGTAATTATTTGAAGTGGGAAAATCCGGTTGAAGATATACCAGATTGATAGATCCCCTTAGGCAGTAGGTAACTGAGTTGCATTGGGCCCAGCTCTTTTAATAGAGATAAGATTGAATATAGCCCCGTCCGTGGAACGTATGAATTCCCTTCCATGTAGATGGACCAAAAAAGGTAATATAATGGTTTTAACTAAAATATATTTGATTAAATACAAAAACAATAGAAAGAAAAATAAATTAAAAAACCATTAAAATATTTTAAAATTATAATGATTTTAATTAAAATATAAAATATATTTAATTAATTTCAAATAAATAATACAATTATTTGTATTTAAATATTTAAATGTTTTAAAATTATAATGGTTTAACTAAAATATATTTGATTAATTTTAAACAAATAATACAATTATTTATATTTAAATGTATTCATCAACCATATCAACATAAATTAAGAATAATGATAGAGATTTTGATAACGATATAGATATCATTATAGAGATTTTGGCTTTTTATGGATGAGATTTATATTCAAATCTTATGAAGTGTATGAGTAGGTTGGTTCAAGAAAAGGTTGTACTACATATTAAATTAACAAAAAGAATGGTTCAACTATAATATTTGATTTGCAATTCTGTATTCTCAAAGTATTTTGATTTTGATTGTGAAAGAGATGTTTAACCATAATATTAGATTGTAACTTTATGATTCCTTAAAGTACTTTGTTTTGGTTTTGGATTTGCATTTTTAGTTTAAAAAGTTTCAAAGATGAAATTTTTTGTCTCATTAATGAGGCTTGCAATGATATTTATGAACTCCGGTTGGCCATGAAAGACGTCAAATTTATTTTATAAATTTTTGGCCAATCATGAAAGACAACAAATTTATTCTATGAATTTCAAATATGTTAAAATTGCATACATACCTCTCTAACTTCATTGTCACATCTCGCATAGCATCGAGAACATTGAAGATAAAGGTACATGGCAACTTACATGGTAACAATAACTGGGTTGTGAATACAACGAATAGAGCGAGTAGTCCTTATTTGCAACCTTTGTTTGAAATCAGGAAAATAAATTTTCCGTTGCCATTGATCTCTCATGTGAGGAGACCCCAAAATGGTGAAATCATAAGTAGAACTATGGTCGAGGTGAAACTATGAGTGAAACGTGATTTTCAATGAGTCATCAACATGGAATTGTGTGTTGTATTGGTAGTTTACCCCAAGTTTAACGGTGTGTTTCCTTATCTCTACCTTATCCCATGTAGGATTGTAGGTTCTTCCCATGCATCTATCAACTTTAGGAATTTTATGAAATGAAAGAAAATTTTCTTTAGAATGACATAGCAAGGGTATCACTTGTATCTGAAACAACTTAGACCTCTATTGATATGAGTAAATACAAGGAGAGTGTTCTAACATGTGTGCTTACGTACTATGAATAATAACAACTTCTTGATATCTATTACTATTAGTAACATGTTTGGTTAGCTAGCTATACTGTAATCTAACTAGTATCATCTTATTATGGAATCTACATAACTCTATGATTACCAAATTATTGCATAAGCTAAATGATCGTATTGAATATACTTAGTACGATCTCTATGATTAGCATGGAACCCATATGATTATGTGATGTAGCTAGTACTCATATCTAATTGATTACCATTGATTGGTGTGATGTATTAAGGTAGATGTGAGCTATGCCATAAACTACTAGTTCATGTAAAAGCATGGGTATATCTATAATGTACAAGTTGAAGGCACAATGTCAAGAGAATTTTTAAGAATGAAAAAAACACTAGGTGGAGAGAATTATTACATATGGAAGTTTTATTTCACTAAATTTAGAATGTGGTAATTCTAGTTTTAAGGGTGAGTTCAATTTCATTAATCTTTTGTCTAAGGTATGTTGATTTTCTAGAGACTATAAGTCATAGGTATAAATACAAATAATGATTAATGAGGCCCATGATGAGTCATAAGGTTTGGCCGACCATGAAAGATGACAAATTTATTTTATAAAATTTTGGCCACCCATGAAAGACAACAAATTTATTTACAAATTTTGAATATGTTAAAATTGCATACATACCTCTCTAACTTCATTGGCACATCTTGCGCAACATTGAAAACATTGAATATAAAGGTACATGGAAACTTGCATGGTAACAATGACGAGGATGTGAAAACAATGGATAGAGAGAGCAATCCTTATTTGCGACCTTTGTTGGAAATCAGGAAAATAAATTTTTTTGTTGCCATCGATCTCTAATGTGAGGATACCTCAAAATGGAGATATCATAAGTAGAACTATAGTTGAGGTGAAACTATGAGGGAAACATGATTTTCAACAAGTCATCAACATGAAACAATGTGTTTTGTTGGTAGTTTACCCCAAGTTTAACCCTGCATTGCTTTATCTCTACATTAGCCTGCACACAAATTGTGGGTTATTCCCATGCATTTACGCATTTTTGGAATTTTATGAAATGGAAGATAATTTTCTTTAGAATGACCAAAGGAACAACACGAAAATAACTCTTAAGAATGACAAACACACTAGGTGAAGAGAATTATTACATATTGAATTCTTATTTCACTAAATTTAGAATGTGGTGATTTTAGTTTTAAGGGTGACTTCAAGTACTATAATCTGCTGTCTAAGGTATGTTGATGATCTAAAGACTATATGACATAGGTACAAATACAAATAATGATTAATGAGGACCTCAACGAGATTCATGAGGTCTGGTTGGCCATGAAAGATGCCAAATTTATTTTATAATTTTTTGGTTGGTCATGAAAGAAAACAATTTTGTTTTACGATTTTTGAATATGTTAAAATTGCATACATACCTCTCTAACTTCATTGACACATCTCGCGCAACATCGAGAACATTGAAGATAAAGGTACATGGACACTTGCATGGTAACAATGATAAGGTTGTGAAAACAACGGATAGAGCGGGCAATCCTTATTTGTGACTTTTGTTGGAAATCGGGAAAATAAAATTTTCTGTTGTCATCAATCTTTGATGTGAGGAGACCCCAAAATGGTGAGATCATAAGTATAACTATGGTCAACTTGGTGAAACTACGAGGGAAACGTGATTTTCAATGAGTCATGAACATGGAACTGTGTGTTTTATTGGTAGTTTACCCCATGTTTAACTGTGTTTCTTTATATCTACTTTATCCCACGTGTAGATTGTTGGTTATTCCCATGCATTTACGGATTTTTTGGAATTTTATAAAATGGAAGAAAATTTTCTTGAGAATGACCAAAGGAACAACATGAAGATAACTCTTAAGAATGAAAAAAACACTAGGTGAAGAGAATTATTACATATGGAAGGTATGTCTATGATATAGAGGCTATAAGTAATAGGTTCAAATCTAGTTGAATCCCTCTAGGTTACCAACTAAATTGACAATTGAGCTAGGATATTATGAAAAGAGAGGGATCATGCTAGGTCTTCCATATTAAAAGAAAAAATAATAAGATGGTTCTTGATAAACCCGTGAATTAAATGATGAAACTGTGGCTTTCAAAGATAAAGTATGTTTAGAAAATTCATTTGAAGGAAGCTTATGATATGGCAAGGTTCTTTCAAGAAGGAAAAATAAAAGCAACAAACCAAGAGATAAAATCTATCTAGAGAGGTCATCCATTTGAAGGAAGCTTGAATGGAAAGTATCTTTTAAGGAAGGAAAGGAAAAACAACAAACCCTAAAGGTTATGAACACTCTTACATGAACTCCAGGGATGATTTTAAGGATGGAAATTTATTTTAAAATATAGAAACCTTGGCGAATCTTACTAATCCTTCATATGTCAGCTATAATTGTTTGGCGATTTTTTGTAAAAATATTCAAATTTCTAAGTATTTAATATAGTTTTTATAAAATTTTGGCTATTTCAAAGGTAAAATAATTTTATCCTATAGAATTTGGGTGAATCATTTTTAAAATAGTGAATCTCATTTTTGGAAAAAACATGGAAAATTAGCCCATGAGCAAAATTTAGCCCCTAAAATCATCCCTGAATTGAACTCTCAAAAGTAAAGTAGAGTGATAAAACCCTAAAGTATTAATGAATGTCCATAGACTCCATTTGAGGGAAAAGATGTGGATATTGATCCAAGCAAGCTAGATAAGCCAACCCATAAGATAACCATCTAGAAAAAGATTCGACAAACCTCACAATTAGTAGTTTTGGGCCAAAAGAAAAACTTTCCATTTTCAAGCATTTATGAACTATGTTTTTTGGGGTCCAAATGTCCTCAAACTTAGTTTTGAGGATCTTCATGTTATGGAGCTTGTTTAGTGTTCTCAATGGTTTCCAATGCATATCTAAGGTCACAATTTGGGGCTACGATGGAAAAGTTACGACTTAGAAAAGTTGATTGGCACATGTCCACCTCAAGGAGTTTGTGTGTACTACAAAAATGGCAACTACCACATGGAGATTTAGACCTACACGCATATAAAAATGATGGCACACTAGGGGATAAACATTCATCAACGACTATATAATTGCATTGCTTTGGAATCCAAATAGACATTATGTAACTCATGTATATCTATGTATAAAATATAAGATATGAAATATAACATAGTATCGAAACATCTTTCATATTCTTGCACTCTTGCATAGAGTAGAGTACACAATTTTTCATTAAGAGACAAACATTGTTTTCTCTAATTTGTTTTGTGATGCTTCATTCATTTATTTGATTGATTTATGTTCATACTTCTACCCCTATACCAATAGCCAAATCTATTTAAGTTGTCTTCCAATAAGTTGCATCTTCTATTTGAATAAACCCATCGTTTACAAGATATCACAAAATACCATTTTGAAAATCCCTTAAGGAGAATGAAACATCAATGCGATTCAAACCAAAAAATGAATTTTTATACCAATCTAAAAAAACATTGTAGTTGGTGAAACCAAAACCTCAATCAACACATGAAATTAAAAAAAAAAATGACATTCAAGATCTACTATAGGTATGTTGTAAAATAACAATTAAAAATACATATATGTTATAAAATAACAATTAAAAATACAAAAGGTCTACCATAGGTGTGTTGTAAAACAACATGTAAAAATACATATAATCTAAACTAATTAGAATTTATAAATTCAAACTAATAAAAATAATCCATACCAAATCTCAATATACATGATCTAATCTCGAAACATCAAAGTTGAAAAATGGTTAATAGGTTTTTAGATGTCTCTTTTTTTTTTTGACGAAAACGTTTAGCGGTTTTATATTAATTGTGGTCTAGCCACTGATCGGTTACATACTGGTAGGGCTTCACTGAGCTGCTGCCTACATTAAGCTAAAATGCATTGCTATAAATGCCAGGATGACATAACACCCCCAAAACCAGTTCAGAAACCTGAAACCAAACTTATTTAAAGCCTTGGCTTCTATACAAAATGCCAAGATACTTGAAATGGCAGAAAACCCTACAGATCAAGGTGCTACAGGTCAAGAAGCTAACTACGTTTTGGGGCCTTCCCCCCATTCGATGTTTAATTTGGATAACTTTCCTTCAAGATGGCCAATTCTGACCTCAAATTCATCTTTGGGGCTTTTCAGCTCCTGGTGTAGCTTGTCAAGCTCCTCAGTGAATCCGATTTTAACTGTAGTGATGTCCTACTCCAATTGTTCAAGTCGCCTGCCAGCTTCCGTGTCGAGATTCTCTAGAAAGTCAAGTTGAAACTGGAGTGTCCGCTTCAGTTTCTCCAGCGTATCATCAAGTTGCTTCAATCGCTCCTCTACAGTGAGATTCCGATTGGAACTCGCGGCCATCTCTTCTCCTCTTGCTCTTGTGTGCTGAAACCTCTCCTTCTTCTCTCTCCGCGCCTTAGAATGGGTCTGCTCCGGGACTGAGGGCGCAATCGGATTTATGCTTATTCTCCCGTTTTCCATCATTTCGTCTGTCGATGCAATCCCCGAGAGGTATGGGGGGGTGATCTTGCTGCCTCCTTTTTGCATGTGAAACGATTTCCCGGTCTCCCTCTGCCCGAGATGCTCAGTCGCGCGTGCCCTCATTGGGTGAGATCTGGCACTGTCCTTTCCTGTCCCCTTCTTGCCACTTGCGTGGGTTTTCTGTTGAGCGGGAGGTCGGGTCATGGCAAATCCACCATGGAGTGTAGGTCGTTTATGATCATTCGTCCTTGTGCCAACGCCGCTCCCATGTTTGCCTCCTCGTCTGCGTCTTTGTTCAGCTCCCTTAGTACATGAAACACTTGGAACGAGTCAAATCCTTTAAGAAGCAGTCGTATTCTGTCCAGCAAGTTATTGAGCTTTGCACTTTGGGTTGCTTTAGAGTGGGCTATAGCTCGAATTAACAGGCGGGAGTCTCCTATGATAATCAAGTTTCAGATTCCATTGCTTTTGAATTGGCACAGGCCTTGCCAGAGTGCCATTGCTTCTGCATGGTTGTTGGTGGCGATGCCCAGACCGATCGCGTATCGCACCATGACTTCTGCGTTTGGATTCACAATTATACCTCCTCCCCCTGTTTGACCTGGGTTGCCCTTTGAGGCTCCGTCAAAAGACAAAATGTGGATTTTCCTTTCTCTTTTCCAATTGTCGAATTCGCTCTCTTTTGTCCTTATTTCCCAGTGTTCTTGGGTTGTATCTTTGACTTTGCTCCCAATTTGCTGTTGGATTTGGAATTGGTCTCTCTAGAGCTCTTCTTGCTCTTCCATCTCCCTACTGTAATTAGATTGGCGATGGGCGCTAGCCCATTCGCCAAAGAGAGATCTTATCTTTACGCTTACTATGGGAGCCCTCCTTTCCTTTTCTCGAAAAATTCTATTATTTCTTTCCAACCAGAGCCCCCAAAGGATGAATCTTGGGATTGCTTGCCAAAGCCTTGAGGCAACGCTTTGCTTCTTCAATTGGAACGGATAAAGTTTGGTCCAGCATTGGAGGAGGGAGTGAATGTCTTGGGGGAGGGGAAGTTCCTTTTGCAACCCAACTGCCAACTTCCAAACTTCTTTTGAGTAGTTACAGTTAAGGAGGAGATGATCAGAGGTTTCCTCAGCTTGCTGACACAAGGGGCACCTGAAGGGGCCCTCCCAACCTTTCTTTTGGAGGTTTTCCCCTGTTTGAATACTGCTGTGGCTGAGAGTCCAAAGGAATAGTTCTAGCTTGGGAATGGTTTTTGTATTCCAGATGGATTTCCATAAGGATGGGTCTGGTGGGACATGAGGGATATTTTGGAAGGTAGAGTATCCCAGTGAGGTGGAGTAGGGTTTAGCATTGCTTCCCCATCCTCTCTCATCTTTCCCCTTTTTCCTTAAGGGGGCTTGCCCCTGCAAACTGAGTTTTAGAGAACACCACTCAAATTCTAAGTCCAGGGGCAGGTTGCTCACTGCCCATCCTTGCCACAAATTGTGTCTGTCTGTCCCCCATGTAGAGATGTCGAAGAGTGTCTTCAGATTTTGCCCATCCATCCATCGTTTTAGTCGTTGAATATTCTGGTTCATTTCCAGCGGTGGGTCACCGAGGATGGAGTCTTCCCAGATTTTAATTTTTTTCCCATTTCCCGGCACCCAGGTCAGACGGGGGATGAATTGATCGATGGATTTTCTGCAGAGGTTGTAGATTGGGGACCCCTTGGTCTCTCTGCAGGGATTTTCCACGCATCTCTTCCTTGTGCCTCTGAAATATTTCTTCCATAGGGCTTCCTTGCACCACGTTGTGTCACCGCTGACTATGTACCATAGCAGTTTTGCCCCTAGGGCCAGGTTCTGTACCTTGGTGTTTTTGAGGTTGAGTCCTCCTTCCAGGAGGGGTTTTGAGATTTTATCCCAGTTTATTAGATGGAGTCTTCTGCCTGATTGCTTCCCCCTTCCCACAAAAAAATTCTCTGCAATGCTTCCATTTGTTTAATTGTGGTGCTTGGGGCCAATAGCAAGGAATTTTGGTAAATGGGTACACTTGCCAGAACGGATTTGATGAGTACTATCCTCCCTGCTAAACTTAGCCAATTTTCACCCCATGAGGAAATTCTCTTCTTTAATTTATCTATTAGGTGGTTCCAATTGGAGGTCCTTGGGTTCGCCTTGGAGATAGGGGTTCCCAGGTAGGTGAAAGTCTCCCATTTAGTATGCCCTTCCATCCCCAAAATTCTAGAAATTTCCAGCATCTCATTGGGTGTGATGTTCCAACCATAAATTTTACTTTTTGTCTGACTTATCTCGCTTCCTGACACTGCAGCATAAGCGTCCAACTCCTCTTTGAATATTTTTGCTACTAGTCGGCTTGCCTCTCCTAGGAGCAAGGTATCATCCGCAAATTGCGCGTGGTTGATTTCCTTCACGCCTTGGGTTATTTTTAATCCTTGGAGGTTGCTGCATATTCTGGCATTTTCCAATTGGTAGCTAAGAACTGAGGCTTGAATTGCGTATAGCAGAGGCGACAATGGATAACCCTGTCTTAAGCCTCTGGACGCTTTGAAGAAGCTCGTCACTCTTCCATTTACCATGGGGGCTATCCATGGCGCTCCTATGCAGGCTCTTATCCATTTCACAAAGGAGTCGTCAAATCCGAACTTCTTCATTACCTCAAAAAGGAAATTATGATTAACTCTTTCAAAAGCATTTGCAAGGTCCAATTTAATAATCATACCTTTATCCTTCCTGCGTAGGCTTGAGTGAAGAGCTTCTTGTACCAGGACTATGTTATCTTCTATTTGCCTGCCTTTTATGAATCCTCCTTGGTTCTCCGACACTATGAGAGGGAGGACGCTCCTCAATCTATTTGCAATTACCTTAGTGAGAATTTTATAGCTCGTGTTACAGAGGGAGATCGGTCTGAATCGATTGAAGTTGAGTGCTCCTTTCTCTTTGGGGATGAGTGCCAGGAAGGCTGAGTTTGTTCTTCCTCCCAGCTTGTTGCTCGCCTGTGATTTCTTTATCATTTTGGTTAAGTCTGATTTGATTATTTCCCAACATTGCTGGAAGAACCTTGCTGTAAAACCATCCGGTCCAGGGGATTTGTCCGGGTGCATTTGGTCAAGCGCCTCTTTTATTTCTTGCTGTGAGATTTCCTCCAGAAGCTTGCGATTGATGTCATCCTTTATTAGCTTTGGAACAACTGATAAGGGGTACATTTGGGGAACTATGCTTGCCCTTTCATTTTCTGTGTAGAGATTTTTGAATGTCTCGAAGGATGCCTTTCTAATGTCCTCCGGTTCAGAGACTGTAGTGTTTTGGGCTTGGATTTCTGTCACAGCCTTGAAATGTTTCCTTGCTTCTGCCTGCTTATGAAAGTAACTCGTGTTTCTGTCTCCTTCCTTCAGCCAGAGACTTTGAGACTTCTACCTCCAGTAACTTTCCTCATCTCTGCAAGATTTGTACCATTGCCTTTGAAGCTGCTCCTCCTTGAGTAAGTCCTGCTGTGTAATCTCCTTGCTTTCTAGGGCGAGCTGATGACTTTCTAGATGCCTTTGAGCTTCTAGTCGTAGGGCGATTGGGTCGGCTTGTTTTTTTGCCCAGCCTTTTAGCTCGGCCTTGAGCCTTCGCAATTTTTCTTCCCAAACATAAAACACAGAGCCCTTAACTTTGTTGGTCGATACATTGGAGACTCTGCTCGGAAAATCTTTATCCTGTATCCATGCTGGATTGAATCTGAAGGGAATGGGCCCCTGGCCTTGCTCTTTCCTGAGCTCTAGGTTGATTGGCTTGTGATCAGAGGTGTTATGGGGGAGAATTTCTTAGGAGGTTGTTAGTCCTAGCGTCAAGAATGAGCTTTGTACAAGAAATCTGTCCAAACGGGCAGCTATGTGCCCCGGGCCTACCCTTTTGTTGGTCCAGGTATAGCGCCCTCTAGTTGGTTTAATGTCCATTAAGTCCCATGCAGAGATCAGATCCTCCACCCACTCTTTGGCTGGGTCCCTTACGATAGACCCCCCCCCCGTTTTTCTTCTTGAGCTAGAGTTACATTTAAGTCCCCCCCTAGAATAATATTTTCCAGCTCATTATCTGTTAGATAGTCTTGAAGGGTTTGCCAGCAATCCTTTTTCTCTTCTATATGTTGTGGAGCATAAATATTAACGAGACTTACCGTTTGTCCTGATTCCCTGTGGAGCAGTTGGGTGAATATCCAATGCATGCAAAGGTCGGAGCGGATTAGTTCTATTTTGGAGTCGTTCCACAAAGTGTAGAGTCCTCCTGATGCGCCTCTAGCATTGTCGGCTAAACCTTGGCTGCCTCTCCATACGTTTTTTAAAACTTTTATAGAGTCCTGCTGACTCATCTTGGTTTCCTGGATAAGTAGGATGTTTGTTCTCGTCGCTTTGATTATATCCCTGAGAGCTTCTTCCTTCTTTTTGCTGTCGAGACCCCTACAGTTCTAGGATGTTATCTTCATTAATTATTTTGAGGGGGGGAGTGACCTCCTTGGGAGGCCTTAGTCAGCTTCCTGGTTTGTCTTACTCCGATTAGTTGCTTGATGGTTGGTTGTGCTCCTTTGAGAACATCCTTGTAAGTTTCCTGGTCCCTTTCCGCTTTTTTGGAGTTCCTCCCTCTGCTTGGCCTCTTTGGAGTGTCCTAGGCTTCACTCGTTCCGTTTGTTTCATTCCCTGACGAGATCTCTCCCTCCTCAATGCCTTGATCCGCCTCAATCCTTGGGGGGGAGATGGGTTTCTCCGTTCCTTCTGCTGCTTTTGAGGTTCCTCCTGTTTCCAGGGTTTGGTCGCCTCTTCCTTCTTCACCTTGGCTGGTGTTGCTTGGATCCGTCGTTTCACCTTCATTTTCCAACGCTTTGAAGCTGTTTTTCGTCTCTAGATTTCCTAGGTTGCCTTGAGCCAGAGTTGGGTTGTCCCTACTTGGGCCTTTGGACTTCGTTCTTCCTTTTCGGGGTTGCTGCCATCCCTCCTCCCCTGCTTTCTCTGTGTGTGGGGTTTTTGGGTAGTTTCTCTGGAAATTTCCATATTCATGACATCCTCTGCATTTCAATGGTAGCTGTTCATAGTCCAATTTTTGAAGGTGATGCCATTCCCTCGCCTTCAGTTTTACCGCTTCCGGCAAGCCTACTTCCAAATCAACTTCCACGCAGATTCTGGCACAAGAATATTGGTCTTTTGGGTCTGCTTTGTCAATGTAATGACCTAGTCCATTCCCGATAGCTTGCAGCGACGAGGAGTTCCAGCAGTGGATTGGTAGATTTGGAAGTCTAACCCAGACCAGAACGTCTTTTGGCACTTCCGAGGCTGGATCGAAGTTTGGAGTCCATCGATTCAGATAAAGGCCCTGTGTTCCCATGAAGTATGGCCCGTTCCTGAAGATTAAGTCACGATCCTCCTGGGAGATGAACTCGAAGATGAAGTAGCCCCTTCCGACGGCGTAGCAGGTTACACTGTTTTTTAATAATGGCCTCCAGTTCCTTTGGATCCAGTTGTCTGTTGTCCTGGTTGAGGGCCAGAGCCCCATGAACTGACCTACCAGACCTCACTCTGATAAGGAGAGTGCTACCTTCATTGGTTGTTCCGGGGGGAGATTGATTTCTGGTACGTCCTCCAGTCTTCTTACAAAGCTTGACGGTTCGCCTTGGATCGCTTTCTTCCTGCATGCAGTGACTAGTTTGCTAAAGGACGCAGATGGGGAGGGAGGGGGCGGCGGCTCCCCTCCGCCCTGGCTCGGCATGATAGCAGGCACGAACCCTAGCTCAGTTTACCTCCGCGCGCATTCAGAGCGTTTTTTCCAATTTTTTAATTGATTCTTCTCAGAGTATACTCATTCTTCATGTTTAGATGTCTCTTAACAATATGGATATTTTATTTAAAAAACAAAAAACAACTTGTATGGTTAAGGTGTCATGTTGTGGTGTAAATATAAGTAGGAGTGCTCTCACTTTTCGCTTGCGATCCTAATGAATATATCACTTTATCTCTAGTATTCATTTGTTTAAGTCTCTAGTATTCATTTGTTTAACTTGAAAGATATTTTTTTGGAAATAAAGTAATTCGTTTCTTGTTATAAAGTTGTAAATTTTATGTTTTTTAAAATGAACATTTCACTCATTTTTAAAGAAAAGAATAATAATAAATAAAATAATTTATTGTAAATAAAACCAAAATAATGACACAAAAAGATAATAGGAAATAAATTAAAAAAATTATTAAAATATTTTAATATTTTAAAGTTATAATGATTTTAACTAAAATATATATATTTGATTAATTTTAAATAAATAATATAATTATTTATGTTTAAAAGTACTGATAACCATATTAATATAAGTTAAGAATAATGATAGAGATTTTGCATTTTTATGGATGAGATATATATTCAAATCTTAAAGCCCTATGGGATAGCACGGTTGGTGAGACATGTATATACTACATCGGTTCGAGGAGAGGTCACGGGTTCGAGCCTTATGTCCCCGTAGTTGTGGTTTAGCATCTCATATCATCCACGAAGTGGGGAAGTATCAGATGAGTTTCCCGCGACATATACTATTGAAAAAAAAATGAGTAGGTTGGTTCAAGAAAATGTTGTACTACATATTAAACTAACCAAAAAAAATGGTTCAACTATAGTATTTGATTTGCAATTATGCAACTCTCAAAGTATTTTGATTGTGAAAGAGATATTTACCTATAATATTAGTTTGCAACTTTAGGACTCAAAGTATTTTCATTCTCATTTTGGATTTGTATTTTTAGTTTAAAAAGTTTTAAAGATGAAATTTTTTGTCTTATTAATGAGGCTCATAATGAGACTCGTGAGGTTTAGTCTGCCATGAAAGACACCAAATTCATTTTATAAAATTTTGCCCAGTCATGAAAGACAACAAATTTATTTTATGAATTTTGAATATGTTAAAATTGCATACATACCTCTTTAACTTCACTGTCACATCTCGTGCAATATCGAGAACATTGAAGATAAAGGTACATGACAACTTGCACGGTGACAATAATGAGGTTGTGAAAACAACAGATAGAGTGGGTAATCCTTATTTGCGACCTTTGATGGAAATGGGGAAAATAATTTTTTTGTTGCCATCGATCTCTAATCTGAGGAGACCCCAAAATGGTGAAATCATAAGTAGAACTATGGTCAAGGTGAAACTATGAGTGGAACATGATTTTCAATGATTCATCAACATGGAACCGTCTATTGTATTGGTAGTTTACCCCAAGTTTAACCCTGCATTGCTTTATCTCTACCTTATCCCACATGGGATTGTGGGTTATTTCCATGCATCTATGGATTTTAGGAATTTTATGAAATGGAAGAAAAATTTCTTTAGAATGACCAAAGGAACAATGTGAAGAGAACTCTTAAGAATGACAAAAACACTAGGTGGAGAGAATTATTACATATGGAAGTTTTATTTCACTAAATTTAGAATGTGGGGATTCTAGTTTTAAGGGCGAGTTCAATTGATTTAATCTTATTTCTAAGGTATGTTGATGATCTAAAGACATAAGTCATAGGTACAAATACAAACAATGATTAATGAGGCCCACAATGAGATTCATGAGGTTTGGTTGGCCATGAAAGATGCAATATTTATTTTATAAATATTTGGCCGGTCATGTAAGACAACAAATTTATTCTATGGATTTCGAATATGTTAAAATTGCATACATACCTCTCTAACTTCATTGTCACATCTCACGCAACATCGAGAATATTGACGATAAAGGTACACAGAAACTTGCATGGTAACAATGACAGGGTTGTGAAAACAACAAATAGAGTGGGAAATCCTTATTTGCAACCTTTGTTGGAAAACGGGAAAATAAATTTTTTTCGTTGCAATTGATCTTCGATATGAGGAGACCCCAAAATGGTGAAATCATAAGTAGAACTATACTCGAGGTGAAACTATGAGGGAAACATGATTTTGAACGAGTCATCAACATGGAACAATGTGTTTTGTTGGTAGTTTACCCCAAGTTTAACTTTGCATTGCTTTATGTCTACTTTATCCAACACGTAGATTGTGGGTTATTCCCATGCATTTACGTATTTTTGGAATTTTATGAAATGGAAGAAAATTTTCTTTAGAATGTCCAAAGGCACAACGTGAAGAGAACTCTTAAAAATGACAAACACATTAGGTGAAGAGAATTATTACATATGGAAGTTTTATTTCACTAAATTTAGAATGTAGTGATTCTAGTTTTAAGGGTGAGTTCAATTTCTTTAATCTTTTGTCTAAGGTATGTTGATGATCTAGAGACTATAAGTCATAGGTAAAAATACCAACAATGATTAATGAGGCCCACAATGAGATTCGTGAGGTTTGGCCGGCCATGAAAGATAGCTAATTTATTTTATAAATTTTTGGCCAATCATGAAAGGAAACAAAGTTATTCTACGAATTTTGAATATACTAAAATTGCATACATACCTCTCTAACTTCATTGTCACATCTCACACAATATTGAGAATATTGAATATAAAGGTACATGGAAACTTGCATGGTAACAATGACGGGGTTATGAAAACAATGCATAGAGCGGGAAATCCTTATTTGCGACTTTTGTTAGAAATCGGGAAAATACATTTTTTCGTTGCCATCGATCATTGATGTGAGGAGACCCCAAAATAGTGAAATCATAAGTAGAACTATGATTGAGGAAAAACTATCATGGAAACATGATTTTCAACAAGTCATCAATATGGAACCGTGTGTTGTATTGGTAGTTTACCCCAATTTTAACCCTGTGTTGCTTTATGCCTACTTTATCCCACATGCATATGTGGGTTATTCCCATGCATTTATGGATTTTTGGAATTTTATGAAATGGAAGAGTTTTTTTTTTAGAATAACCAAAGGAAAAACATGAAGAGAACTTTTAAGAATGACAAAAACACTACGTGAAGAGAATTATTATATATGGAAGGTATATCTACGATATAGAGACTATAAGTAATAGGTTCAAATCTAGTCGAATCCCTCTAGGTTACCAACTACAATTGACAATTGAGCCATGATATTATGAAAAGAGAGGGATCCTACTAGGTCTTCCATATTAAAAGAAAAAAGAATAAGATGGTTCTTGATGAACCCATGAATTGAATGATGAGAATGTGGCTTTCAAAGATAAAGTATGTTTAGAAAAGTCATTTGAAGGAAGCTTATGAAATGGAAAGGTTCTTTCAAGAAGGAAAAATAAAAACAACAAACTGAGAGATAGAATATATCTAGAGAGGTTATCCATTTGAAGGAATATTGTGGAATGACAAATATCTTTTAACGAAGGAAAGGAAAAACAACAAACCCTAAAGGTTAGGAACACCCTTACATGAGCCCTCAAAAGTAAAGTAGAGTGATAAAACCCTAAAGTATTAATAAATGTTCAGACTCCATTTGAGGGAAGAGATGTGGATATGTATCCAAGCAAGATAGATAAGCCAACCCTAACCAAGATAACCATTTAGAACAAGATTCGACAAACCTCACAATTAGCAGTTTTGGGCCAAAACCAAAATTCTCAATTTTCAAGCATTTATGAACTCTATTTTTTGGGGTCCAAAATTCCTCAAACTTAGTTTCGAGGATATTCATGTTGTGGAGCTTGTTTAATGTGTTCCATGCTTTACAATGCATATTTAAGGTTTCAATTCAGTGCTATGATGGAAAAGTTATGACTCAAAGAAGTTGATTGGCACGTGTTCACCTCAAGGAGTTTGTGTGCACCACAAAAATGACAACCACCACATGGGCATTTACACCTACGCATCAATAACAATGATGACACACTGGGGGATAAGCATTCATCAATGACTATATATTTGCATTGCCTTGGAATCCAAATAGACATTATGTAACTCATGTATATCTATGTATAAAATGTAAGATATGAAATATAACATAGTATCAAAACATCTTTCCTATTCTTGCATTCTTCCATAGAGCATAGTACATCGTTTTTCATTGGGAGACAAATATTGTTTTCTCTAGTTTATTTTTTGATGCTTCATTCATTTGTTTGGTTCATTTTTGTTCATACATCATTTTTCATTGGGAGACAAACATTGTTTTCTCTAGTTTGTTTTTTGATGCTTCATTCATTTGTGTTTGCTTCATTTTTGTTCATACTTGCACCCCTATAATAATAACCAAATCTATTTAGGTTGGCTTTCGATAACTTGCATCCTCAATTCAAATAAACCCATCCTTTACAAGATATCACTATTGTAAACCCCTTCCGAAGAACAAAATATTAATGTGAATAAAAAAAATCAAACTAAGAAATGAATCTTTATACTAATAAAAAAACATTATCATTAGTGAAAATATTAATGTGAATAAAAAAAATTCAAATCTTTATACCAATAAAAAAAACATTAGAATTAGTGAAACGAGAACCTTAACAGAATGAAAAAATACAAAAAACAAATTGACATTCAAGATACTAACATGGGAAACCTTACAAAAAAAGGGATGGGTGGGTCTAGGCTTTTGCTACCTGTGTAGAGCAGCCGCTGAAGATAGCGCTCATCTTTTTATTCACTGTCAATTTACAAAGGCGATCTGGATCTCGTGTCTAAAAATCCTGAATTTGAATATGGATTGGAAGGGGCAGAACATAAACAATTGCATGGAGAACTGGATACAAAACAAAGCTGCTCCAAAGAAACTGCCTGTCTTGATTTGTTGGTTCTTGTGAAAGGAGTGCAACAAAGCCTTATTTGAAGGAAAAACTCCCTCTACCGGTGTCGTTGCCTATAGAACTCTAAATTTGCTCACCTGCAATCAAACAGAGTATAGGCCGAGAACATTAAGATTGAGCCCGATTACTTGTATCAATGGATATACGATGGATTTCTTCAACGACGCATCCATAAACGAGGGATCAACCTGTGGGGCAGGGGGATGCTTGAAAAGATTAAATAACCCGGATGTGAGGTGGATTTTCAATTGCGGAGGAGGATCCAACATGAAGGATGAACTAGTTGAAGTGTGGACAACTTACATTATGGAAAATATCCTAGATATTCATCACATCCAAATGTTGGGGGACTCCAAGGTGGTTATCGAGTGGCTGCAGTGGAAAGGCAAACTACATGCTACCAAACTCGAAGGATGGAAGCGCAGAGTTCGGGACATGGAGAAAAAATTCCAAGGAACCTACTTTCAACATATTTTCAAGGAATCAAATGAAGAGGCTGATAGACTATCTAAAAGAGCTCTCGAAGCGCCGAAGGGTAATTTGATATATTTCACTTGGAACAATGAAATTGAAGGGCCACCTCAATCATTAAACTTGAAAAAAAAAGGGAAGGATTTTACATTGTTGGAATAGTCGATTATGGTTTCTAATTTATGATATGAGATTTTCCCCTTTGTTTAGGGTCCAACTTTTACTCTTCAGGCCTAAAACTCATTAATCCAATAACCTCTTATATTTGTAGATGTGAAGATAGAGGCTTTGCAATGTACTAACGACTTAATAGACACAATCTCTCGAGATCCCATTATATGTCAATGTAAAAAAATTATATTTCAATATAATTTGAGCCATTTTTCTTTAAAAAAAATCCACTGTAATAAAAGCAAAAATACAACACATGTCACATGCCATTGAATGCCCTTGAAAGTTGTAAAGCAACCAGTAAAAATACATATAATCTAAGCTGATTAGAATTTGTATATTCAAACTAAGAAAAAATATCGAAGTCTAAATCTCAATATACATTATCTAAACACAAAACATCAAACTTGAAAAATGGTTAATA
>ML793879.1:155743-172350 GCA_009831015.1 Picea engelmannii | reverse complement strand
TTGTATTGGTAGTTTACCCCAAGTTTAACCCTGCATTGCTTTATCTCTACCTTATCCCACATGGGATTGTGGGTTATTTCCATGCATCTATGGATTTTAGGAATTTTATGAAATGGAAGAAAAATTTCTTTAGAATGACCAAAGGAACAATGTGAAGAGAACTCTTAAGAATGACAAAAACACTAGGTGGAGAGAATTATTACATATGGAAGTTTTATTTCACTAAATTTAGAATGTGGGGATTCTAGTTTTAAGGGCGAGTTCAATTGATTTAATCTTATTTCTAAGGTATGTTGATGATCTAAAGACATAAGTCATAGGTACAAATACAAACAATGATTAATGAGGCCCACAATGAGATTCATGAGGTTTGGTTGGCCATGAAAGATGCAATATTTATTTTATAAATATTTGGCCGGTCATGTAAGACAACAAATTTATTCTATGGATTTCGAATATGTTAAAATTGCATACATACCTCTCTAACTTCATTGTCACATCTCACGCAACATCGAGAATATTGACGATAAAGGTACACAGAAACTTGCATGGTAACAATGACAGGGTTGTGAAAACAACAAATAGAGTGGGAAATCCTTATTTGCAACCTTTGTTGGAAAACGGGAAAATAAATTTTTTTCGTTGCAATTGATCTTCGATATGAGGAGACCCCAAAATGGTGAAATCATAAGTAGAACTATACTCGAGGTGAAACTATGAGGGAAACATGATTTTGAACGAGTCATCAACATGGAACAATGTGTTTTGTTGGTAGTTTACCCCAAGTTTAACTTTGCATTGCTTTATGTCTACTTTATCCAACACGTAGATTGTGGGTTATTCCCATGCATTTACGTATTTTTGGAATTTTATGAAATGGAAGAAAATTTTCTTTAGAATGTCCAAAGGCACAACGTGAAGAGAACTCTTAAAAATGACAAACACATTAGGTGAAGAGAATTATTACATATGGAAGTTTTATTTCACTAAATTTAGAATGTAGTGATTCTAGTTTTAAGGGTGAGTTCAATTTCTTTAATCTTTTGTCTAAGGTATGTTGATGATCTAGAGACTATAAGTCATAGGTAAAAATACCAACAATGATTAATGAGGCCCACAATGAGATTCGTGAGGTTTGGCCGGCCATGAAAGATAGCTAATTTATTTTATAAATTTTTGGCCAATCATGAAAGGAAACAAAGTTATTCTACGAATTTTGAATATACTAAAATTGCATACATACCTCTCTAACTTCATTGTCACATCTCACACAATATTGAGAATATTGAATATAAAGGTACATGGAAACTTGCATGGTAACAATGACGGGGTTATGAAAACAATGCATAGAGCGGGAAATCCTTATTTGCGACTTTTGTTAGAAATCGGGAAAATACATTTTTTCGTTGCCATCGATCATTGATGTGAGGAGACCCCAAAATAGTGAAATCATAAGTAGAACTATGATTGAGGAAAAACTATCATGGAAACATGATTTTCAACAAGTCATCAATATGGAACCGTGTGTTGTATTGGTAGTTTACCCCAATTTTAACCCTGTGTTGCTTTATGCCTACTTTATCCCACATGCATATGTGGGTTATTCCCATGCATTTATGGATTTTTGGAATTTTATGAAATGGAAGAGTTTTTTTTTTAGAATAACCAAAGGAAAAACATGAAGAGAACTTTTAAGAATGACAAAAACACTACGTGAAGAGAATTATTATATATGGAAGGTATATCTACGATATAGAGACTATAAGTAATAGGTTCAAATCTAGTCGAATCCCTCTAGGTTACCAACTACAATTGACAATTGAGCCATGATATTATGAAAAGAGAGGGATCCTACTAGGTCTTCCATATTAAAAGAAAAAAGAATAAGATGGTTCTTGATGAACCCATGAATTGAATGATGAGAATGTGGCTTTCAAAGATAAAGTATGTTTAGAAAAGTCATTTGAAGGAAGCTTATGAAATGGAAAGGTTCTTTCAAGAAGGAAAAATAAAAACAACAAACTGAGAGATAGAATATATCTAGAGAGGTTATCCATTTGAAGGAATATTGTGGAATGACAAATATCTTTTAACGAAGGAAAGGAAAAACAACAAACCCTAAAGGTTAGGAACACCCTTACATGAGCCCTCAAAAGTAAAGTAGAGTGATAAAACCCTAAAGTATTAATAAATGTTCAGACTCCATTTGAGGGAAGAGATGTGGATATGTATCCAAGCAAGATAGATAAGCCAACCCTAACCAAGATAACCATTTAGAACAAGATTCGACAAACCTCACAATTAGCAGTTTTGGGCCAAAACCAAAATTCTCAATTTTCAAGCATTTATGAACTCTATTTTTTGGGGTCCAAAATTCCTCAAACTTAGTTTCGAGGATATTCATGTTGTGGAGCTTGTTTAATGTGTTCCATGCTTTACAATGCATATTTAAGGTTTCAATTCAGTGCTATGATGGAAAAGTTATGACTCAAAGAAGTTGATTGGCACGTGTTCACCTCAAGGAGTTTGTGTGCACCACAAAAATGACAACCACCACATGGGCATTTACACCTACGCATCAATAACAATGATGACACACTGGGGGATAAGCATTCATCAATGACTATATATTTGCATTGCCTTGGAATCCAAATAGACATTATGTAACTCATGTATATCTATGTATAAAATGTAAGATATGAAATATAACATAGTATCAAAACATCTTTCCTATTCTTGCATTCTTCCATAGAGCATAGTACATCGTTTTTCATTGGGAGACAAATATTGTTTTCTCTAGTTTATTTTTTGATGCTTCATTCATTTGTTTGGTTCATTTTTGTTCATACATCATTTTTCATTGGGAGACAAACATTGTTTTCTCTAGTTTGTTTTTTGATGCTTCATTCATTTGTGTTTGCTTCATTTTTGTTCATACTTGCACCCCTATAATAATAACCAAATCTATTTAGGTTGGCTTTCGATAACTTGCATCCTCAATTCAAATAAACCCATCCTTTACAAGATATCACTATTGTAAACCCCTTCCGAAGAACAAAATATTAATGTGAATAAAAAAAATCAAACTAAGAAATGAATCTTTATACTAATAAAAAAACATTATCATTAGTGAAAATATTAATGTGAATAAAAAAAATTCAAATCTTTATACCAATAAAAAAAACATTAGAATTAGTGAAACGAGAACCTTAACAGAATGAAAAAATACAAAAAACAAATTGACATTCAAGATACTAACATGGGAAACCTTACAAAAAAAGGGATGGGTGGGTCTAGGCTTTTGCTACCTGTGTAGAGCAGCCGCTGAAGATAGCGCTCATCTTTTTATTCACTGTCAATTTACAAAGGCGATCTGGATCTCGTGTCTAAAAATCCTGAATTTGAATATGGATTGGAAGGGGCAGAACATAAACAATTGCATGGAGAACTGGATACAAAACAAAGCTGCTCCAAAGAAACTGCCTGTCTTGATTTGTTGGTTCTTGTGAAAGGAGTGCAACAAAGCCTTATTTGAAGGAAAAACTCCCTCTACCGGTGTCGTTGCCTATAGAACTCTAAATTTGCTCACCTGCAATCAAACAGAGTATAGGCCGAGAACATTAAGATTGAGCCCGATTACTTGTATCAATGGATATACGATGGATTTCTTCAACGACGCATCCATAAACGAGGGATCAACCTGTGGGGCAGGGGGATGCTTGAAAAGATTAAATAACCCGGATGTGAGGTGGATTTTCAATTGCGGAGGAGGATCCAACATGAAGGATGAACTAGTTGAAGTGTGGACAACTTACATTATGGAAAATATCCTAGATATTCATCACATCCAAATGTTGGGGGACTCCAAGGTGGTTATCGAGTGGCTGCAGTGGAAAGGCAAACTACATGCTACCAAACTCGAAGGATGGAAGCGCAGAGTTCGGGACATGGAGAAAAAATTCCAAGGAACCTACTTTCAACATATTTTCAAGGAATCAAATGAAGAGGCTGATAGACTATCTAAAAGAGCTCTCGAAGCGCCGAAGGGTAATTTGATATATTTCACTTGGAACAATGAAATTGAAGGGCCACCTCAATCATTAAACTTGAAAAAAAAAGGGAAGGATTTTACATTGTTGGAATAGTCGATTATGGTTTCTAATTTATGATATGAGATTTTCCCCTTTGTTTAGGGTCCAACTTTTACTCTTCAGGCCTAAAACTCATTAATCCAATAACCTCTTATATTTGTAGATGTGAAGATAGAGGCTTTGCAATGTACTAACGACTTAATAGACACAATCTCTCGAGATCCCATTATATGTCAATGTAAAAAAATTATATTTCAATATAATTTGAGCCATTTTTCTTTAAAAAAAATCCACTGTAATAAAAGCAAAAATACAACACATGTCACATGCCATTGAATGCCCTTGAAAGTTGTAAAGCAACCAGTAAAAATACATATAATCTAAGCTGATTAGAATTTGTATATTCAAACTAAGAAAAAATATCGAAGTCTAAATCTCAATATACATTATCTAAACACAAAACATCAAACTTGAAAAATGGTTAATAGGTTTTTATATATCTCTTAACCATATAAATATTTTATTTGAAAAACTAAAAACGGCTTGTATGGTTAAGGTGTCATGTTGTGGTATAAATATGAGGAGCGCTCTCGCTTTTCGCTTGCGATCCTAATGAATATATCACTTTGTCTATAATGAATATATTTCTTTGTCTCTAGTATCTAGTTGTTTAAATTAACAGAATTTTTTGGGAAATAAAATAATTTGTGTTTTCTTATATGGAATATATTAAATGAATATTTGATTATTTTAAAAGAAAAAAAATAATAATTAAAATATTTTGTTATAAATAAAACTAAAATTTTAATCATAAAATAAGTGATAAAAAGATAATAATAAAAGAAATAAATTAAAAAAAAAATTAAAATTATGTTTTTAGTTAAAATATATTTTGTTAATTTCAAATAAAAAATACAATTATTTGTGTTTAAATGTATTGATAAACCATGTCACTATAAGTTAAAGTAAATATTTATGTTTAAATGTATTGATCAACCATGTCACCATAAGTTAAAGTAAGATGATAATAAAAGAAATAAATTTAAAAAATATTTTAAAATTATGTTTGTAACTAAAATATATTTTATTAATTTCAAATAAAAAATACAATTATTCATATCATTATAAGTTAAAGTAAAATGATAATGAGAAAAATAAATTTAAAAAATATTTTAAAATTATATTTTTAACTAAAATATATTTTGTTAATTTTAAATAAAAAATACAATTATTTATGTTTAAATGTATTCATCAACCATATCAACCTAAGTTTAAGTAATGATAGAGATTTTGGATTTTATTATATTCAAATCATATAAAGTGTATGAGTAGGTTGTGTATGAGTAGGTTGGCTCAAGAAAAAGTTGTACTACACATTCTATTAATGTAACAAAAGGAATTGTTCAACTATAATATTTGATTTGCAATTATGGAACTCTTAAAGTATTTTGATGGTGATTTGATATATTCTTGGAAATGTTCAACTATAATATTTGATTTGCAATTATGGAATTCTCAAAGTATTTTGATAGTAAAAGAGATATTCTTGCAACTTTAGGATTCCTCAAAGTATTTTGATTTCGATTTTGGATTTGCATTTTTAACATTTTTAGTTTAAAAGGATTTAAAGATAATTTTTTTGTCTCATTAAAACTAAGAATATCAATATTTTCTTTTTTAAAAAAGAATATCAATTTTCAATTTTTCAAAAAAGAATATCAATTTTTTCTTTTTCAATTTTTCATAACTTTTTTTTTTATTATTTTTTCTTAATGTAAGAAATGCTTTTATCAATAGAATTTTCTAAATTTTATTTTAGTTTCTATTTAAAGTTTTTAAATTTTATTTATTTATTTTAATTTTAACTTGCCACATAATTTTTATGGTTCAATACTTGAATTTCACACATTATAGTGATTTTTGTCTCCAACTAAGATATTATTTTTTTATGGTTCAATACTTGAATTTCACACATTATAGTGATTTTTGTCTCCAACTAAGATATTATTGGATATTCAATTTGATGACAAAATATGCATAAAAAAGCCATATTTACATAGTCAAGAGCATTACATTTCAATGAAGATGACTTTCTTCAAAATTATTTTTCTCAAATCTACTTCGACATGCATTTTTACACATGAAAAATTGTTTGTCTTCCTCCATGGATCAAAATTGATAAATTTACCTAGGAAATTACTATTTGTCTTCATAACCACCACTTTTTGATCTATAAACTGATGTGGATATTCCACTGGAAGAGTTTGTCACAATAGATCTAATAAATAACTGGAATATTTACTATTAAGGTTATTTTTCCTTTAGATATCTGACTCTTGATTCTTGGTTTTCTTCTTTAAAAAAATCGTATGAAATAGTTAAAATGTGAAAAATAGAGAACATAAATAAATAAACATACTATCCACAAATAAACACAAGATATGACCTAGGAAACCCAATACGAGAGAAAACCCAACTAGAAGGTGAGGTTGTTTTTCTCTCTTTTCTCTGGTATAGATATGATGCAAGTACAAAGAAAGAGACAATCTATCTAGAGTTTCATTTTGACTCGTGGCCTGTATGGTTGCTACAAAATCTCTCCTCCTCTATTATGCTCATAGAATACCACTCTCAGATGTTTTTCTCAGCTATGGAACAATATACAATGCAAACGAATGGAACCCCTTCTCCTCCTAGTGGCTTGGTATTGAACATAGCCTAATAACCATCTAGGGGTAGGTTTTTGACTTCCTCAAACCTTAATTGTGATAGGGTTTTGGTATTTAATTTTTCTTTTCTTGGAAGTTTCACTTTCAACCCAATCTTCTAAAGGTCATGTTGCCCCTATCTTGTAGCCTTGGACCACTTCTACAAAATTGTTTCCTTTTCCAACTCTTCCTGAGCATCTGGTGCTAAGTCCTCTATGGAAGGTAGGAATTGCTCCTCCTCCTAATCCAGCATGGAAGGCTCATAGAGTTTGAGATTCTCCACATTCACTACTAAGTAAATGCACATGTACGAAAGTAGATTGAGTCTATAGGCGTTATCTCCCACCTTTTCCAATACCTCAAAAGGACCATACTGTAGAGCATTGATCTTCTTACCAGGACCCTGTAGCCTTTCCCTATTCAGTTGTAACCATACCCTGTCTCCCACTCTAAATGTTCTCTCTATTTTGTGCTGGTCATGCCTAATGTTGTACTTTTACTATGACTTATTCAGTGTCTCTTGTACTTGCAAATGGATCTTCTTTATCTTCTCAACAAATTTTCCTGCTTCTAATGCATCTCCTGTGAGGTCCTCCCTCACTGCTCCTTGTTGTCCATATACAACATATAAGGGTGAAGGTGGAAAATACCTAAATCAAGTTTCGAAAGGTGACTTACCAGTAGAAGTGTGGACTTCTCTATAATAAGAGTGTTGTATATAGATAAAATTTTCATCTCAGGTCTTCAGATGCTTATGATTGTAACCCCTCAAAAGTTGCACCAAAGTCCTGTTGACTACTTTTGTCTGCCCATCTGCCTGTGGATGTAATATTGTAGACATCTTCAACTTAGTGTCCATCTTCTCCCACAATGTAGTCCAAAATGAACTGATAAATCTGGTATCTGTTACACATCAAAATTCCTCACTTTGATAATGTCCCATTATCATTATCATAAGTATCGCAAGTGTCGCACTTTTGTCGCAAGTGTTGCAAATATCATATTTTTGTCTTGCATATGTCGCATTGCAGAAGACACCATAAGAACACTTGATACACCCTCTAAGACATGTTAGAAGATGAAAACACATCAGTTGAAAAGCTTACCCAATATTTTTCCTTGAAGAATGATCATCTTAAACAATTTTTTGGAGATTAGGGCTCCCCTACTCACATGCAAGGAGCACTAGTGCTCCTTGTCTACTTACCAGGGAGTGCTACAACACATTGTTTCCAGCTTTGGGGGAGAGTCGATTGGTTGAGAGAATCTTGGGAAGAAATCCCCCTTATCTTTAAGGACAACTAGAAATGATCTAAGTTGGTTTGGCTCGAATCCAAGCTTTAGGCTGTATCTAAGGGAGATACCACAACTAATGGAGTTATATCCTCAACTTATTATGAAGATAACTAAGGTGATTGAGCCTCTCAAAGCCTATAAAAGGAGCCATTCTCATGGTGAAAAGGAGGATACTATCAGCAACAAGTATTTTCATTCTGATCGCGGATATTTTGAGCAAGGGGTTGGACAAGAAAAACTTGGAGAGGCTGCTACATCTATAGATTGTAAGTGCCTTGTAATGTTCTCATAAGTATATGCTTTGCCTATTTCCTTCAAGTTTGTGTATGATTTCATAGGCTTGTCTTTTCTTTATAAATCTAGCTTAAACTAATCTTGGTAGAATAGGAAGAATGCATTGTTTTCATTGTCTATTGAATTGTAGATCTCATTAAATGGCCTGAATATCAAGTTCATCATGGACTGAGCAAGGTCAAGCTTCGAAAAAAGGTACATCATACTTTCTTCCTCTTTTTCCTTTGACTAGTTTAGCTACATTTAAAGGAATGTCAGTGTCCAATGTTAGCATTTTTCTGTCTTGGTCATAGGGGTCTAGGATCCAAGAGGAAATTCACCTATCCGCAGGGGAATTTTCCTACAAAAGAAATTGGCGACTCCACTGGGGAACAAAGCTTTCAGTTTTGGTTTCTTTCCTTGGTTTTGTCTTCTCTTTTGCTCATCTTCAGATCCTACTCACTTTATTTTTTATCTTTTATACATCTGTTGTCAATCATGAAGTCATCTCACATAGAATGGTGATCAAGCCTTCCTTAGTTTTTATTTTCTGGGTTGGTTCTTTTTATTTCTTAGAACCCCGTGCCATTTTTCCTTTACAGTGAGAGCACTGATTTCAGTATCGATGCTCCCCTGTAGTTCTTTAGGGAGCGTTGTAGTGCTCTGGTGCTGGTATAACCAGAGCGCTGATTTTTCTCCTTTTTGAAAAATTGTTGAATACTTTTGTGCTGGGTGTAATTTTTTGGGTTCTTCTTTTAGCTCAAGACTTGTTCTGTGAGCTTGTGTCTTCTATCAAACCTGCAACCTTTTTATTTTTAATACTTTTTGATCTTTGTTTGGATCTTTTCAAAGTATTTCCTTGTTACAAAATCACTCTTTCTCCTCAAGATTTTGGGTTCATTTTTTATACTTTCTCGTTCATCTGATTGTTTGAAGGTTATTACAAGGAAACCCAGAGATCTCTTTACTATTCTAATTGGTATTTCATCTTCATATCTTTCCAATAATTTGTTTTAAGTGAGTTTTTTTGTTTTGGTATTCTTTTTGGAAAGTTTAGTTTGTTTTTGCTTCTTTTTTATTGCTATACGAGTGTTCTTTTTGTTTGTATGATGCTTGCTTCCAATTGTCTAAAAACCGCAATAGAGAACTCTTTTTTGGCATAAGAAGCATTGAATCAAATCAATTCATATTCATAATCAAACGAAAAGATACTTTTTATGATTGGTTTTGGATACTAGAAACAATTTATGAATAATTTAGTATTGAAACAGATTCTTGTTGAAAACAATTGCATCAAATTTATACATTTTTGTGTTTGATAGTGAAAGACAAAAAACTCTTCTCCTTCCCGTAAATAGAAGTTCATCGAAATAAACATTTTCTTATCATTCTTTTGATTCTTTGGGATTTGAGTCGTAACATCATTAGTTTTACTCTCATTCACCTCTGAGTAAAGAACAACCACTAAAATTAATGCAAATTAAAAATCGGTCTAGAAACTTTTTTCTTTTTAGATTCTTCCACCAACATTATACTAGGATTAGCACTTTGGATTATGATGTGAGTATAAATATCCAAAGCATTCAAAACAAACTTAGCATCTCGCGATAGGGAGAGTAAATCCAATTTTTGTATAAGCATAGTTGGGATCCCCCTCTCACACATGGGTTATGCACGAGGTCACGTTCGGGAGAGCCATAAAGATTATCCCTCCGAGGTTTAACCATTTGTAGTAGTAAGACCGTATTTTGGGGGTTCTTCTCGAGGTCCAAATTTCTTCATTTGATCTCAGTGCTTCATGAATTTTGAATCCGTTCAGGGTCCTCTGGATTTCTACCAGTCCACTTGTCCTCAGTTCTCTTGAAAGATTTCAGAATTGTTATCCTTCCCATATGTTCGGACTGGACTATCGACTGTACTCGCCCAGAGGCTGACTGTGAGCTAGTTTCCTTAGTATCCATAATATTTAGGGTCCTCACACAAGGTGACAGTGAAGGGAAGTCTTCGTTGTACCTGGAAGATATGTTGGTCAAACTCACTCGAGCTCCTTGGAGGGTAAATCCATGACTATTGTGTGGAAGCTTGAACCAGGGCATAAGTCCATTAAGCAGGTCACCAACGTAACTATTCCACCCTCTCATATCTATCCCCTTCTCAATTTGGTCACATGATGTTGGATTTCATCACCAACTAGTATGGTCATTGAGAGAAGGTTTTGTTTGCTTGTTGGTTCTTCTAGATTTTTTAGCATGTACTGTTGATTTACTTAATCATTTTTCAAGATTTATACTGTAGATGATAAAGGTCTTCGAAGATCATATAGGATGCAAGGGTTGCCTCCAGAAGGCTACAAACTCTTACCTCCTAATTTACCTGAAGAAATTTACCATGAAGAGGTAGAAAATTGCTTAGACACTGCGAGCGCTACTATTGCTTTGTTAGAAAATCCTGAAAGTGCCTTGGTTATTGTTGAGGATCCCATTCCTCATACTATCCATGTGTCAGAAGTTCCTATCGAACCACTTCTTCTTCGATTGGACTCATTCGGTAACGTAATAGAAGAGGAATTTCGTCATCTGTCGTTGAGGCCATACACTGAAACAAAAATGGAAGACAGACAATGTGATAATGATGAGTACAAAACTCCTGTCTGGTCTGCTAGCATGGTAAATCCAAAACAAACACCTATTCATTCTGTATGGAGGACTCCATCGGAATGTGATCTTTACGAAAATTTCAACTTTAGTCGACCACCTCTTGATCCTCATGACCCTCTTGCCTCTGCTACTGTTGAGGAAGGACCATTTGGTCAGACTATTGATTATCCCATTGAACAAGTATTCAATCCTGCTACTACGTCAACACAAATCCAACATAACACTTGAGTCGTAACACCTAATCATGCAAAAATTACTTCGACCGTTACTCCCACCACTACACCTTTTCACACTACAACTCCTTATGTTCCACAGAATCCTGTTGGAACACCTATACATAAGAGAATGCAGAACCCTTCCATACACACATAATCAATTGCGGGACAAATCTTGACTGGGAGGAAACCATCATCTAGTGGGCATGTCCCTTTGGGGGGACAACTACCCATGCACATACCTGTTGGGGGAAAATCCCCTTTTATTAGTCAAACCATAGTTATTACACAACCTATGGCAGGGGGAAAACCCCCTTTTGCTGGAAACCCTTCACAATCCTGGGGAGTACCTCAAGGAGGTACGTTTAGTCTACCTTACCAAGGAGGGAAATCATATTTTTGGACAACCATATCCAGGTGTCCCAAATCCCACCTAGGGTCCTCAAGGACAACAATATTATCCTCCCCAGGGGTCTAATGTTTGCCCTCCGTAGGGAAACATTGTTTACCCTCCTCAAGGACAGACTGTTTATCCCCCACAACCTAATCAATCGACTTATACTCCTCAAAATCAACTGGGCTTACCTACGCTCATGAACGTTCCTCAACAACAATCGAATCTTGCCTATACCGATCAAAAACAACCATATATGGGAGGGAATACTGGATACAATTATCTACCTAAACCATTTTATGATCCCACTGGTGTCCCTATACCACATCAATATCACCCTTAGGTTAACCGACAACTACCATTCCTCGCCACGCTGGATCTACCAGATTTGTCTCGGTTGACAAATGATCCCATATTACATTTTTATTTTTGGCCGACAATTCCTGCTAAATTACCTTCTGACACCCCTAAATTTGACGATAAACCTGGGGAAGACCCTAACAACCATGTCATGACATTCCATCTATGGTGTTCATCAAACTCACTGATGGATGATTCTATACATTTATGTCTTTTCCAGCGCACACTCATGGGATCCACAACCAAATGGTACATTGAACTTCAACGTGGTACCTTTCAAGACTTCAACTCCCTAGCTATGGATTTTCTCACGCATTTTCAATTACCCATCTGTTACGAGACTGGTATAGAACTCTTAACCTCACTTCGTCAAATGAACTCCGTACATATCTATGATCACATTCATGAGTGGAGACGACAATGAAGGTTGATTAAAGTGACCATTCCTGACCAGTTATTGGTTGAATGATTTACTAAATCTATTTTACCCCTAATTTCTCGTGACATCGTCATGGGTGGTGTGGTCACTGAGGAAGAAGCCATTAGTCAAGCTTAGTACTTAGATTTGTTTTATTCTCAATCTAGTACATTATATGAGTTGATACCAAACTCTTGCCATTGTAACATCCCCGGCCACCTAGGCCAGGCCATGCTACTCCAGAAAATGCCTTCATTCTCTTCTCTACATACTGTAACATACCCAACATCCAACTGAGCTATGCCACATACCTTTTTTGTACTGCATGCAATTAAAACATATACATACAAAACTCTTGCAGAACTTTATATATAAAACATAAACAGAAAAATACATTCTGTAAATGCACTGATTCATACTGAAATAATAGTAAACATATACATGCAACATATACAGGAAATACCCATAAATATAAAAACAATTATAAACCACACATAGGATAAACCCATAAAAATAAACACATAAATAATAATGCAACATGCAATTTATCACACAATTGACACTTATCTTGTTAAGAATATCACCAATTGCGTGCATACATTCCACAAACCTCCCAGCCTTAGACCACACTGCTCATCACTCTCAACAGTGGGTCACCCCCGAGCTGGGACTAAACTCCACCCAGGTAAAGGGATCCCTAACTAGGCTAATGGATCTCAGACAACATGAAAGACTCTGTCACAGGTGCCAACTCAGACTAACAGCCTACAGTCTCTCATTCCCCACATGCCTGTCCCACCTTAGGAAATGTGCCCATTCTCTTCTCAACAGTCCTTCAGTTTCCCCACTTCCCTTCCAGGGCTTCAACAACAGGCCAAACAAGAAGTCTTAGAGCCTTGTAGTTGTAGTTTAGCACCTTCAATAAATCAATTCCCAACAATTCTCTCACCCGGAGAGAAATTTATCACGGGCCCAACAACCCGCCTCTTCAATATCCCATGGGTCTAACAAACCGCTTCTTTAGTCTAGCTCCCAAGCTAACCAACGACACAAACATGTATGGATACAGATACAGGTTCCGGTATAGTGACAGGAAGGTACATGGGATAGATCAATGAGTGTTTGAATGATGATCGAATGATTGAATGGATGACTGAATGATGGAAGCCTCCCAAAAATGAACTAAGTCTAAACTATAAGTATGCCTATTCCCAACTTGACACTTGTCATGTTGGGAGCTACTTTGGCCCACTTGTCCCCCTCCTTAGAACTTAGGATAAAATAATTATCGATACTTTATATTTAATAAATATTAATATAATATTCCTTTTTGGCTTAAGCTCCCTATCTTAACCCCTTTTCCTTAAATTTTAGCCCCCCCCTCCTTTCCCGAACTAGTGGAGTTTAGTCCCCCATACTGTTTTATCGTGGTCGGTCTGTGCGCAATGATGCATTTTATACTAATGTTGAGACATATACAAAAATAGGCTCACTGGCCTTTAACATCTAGGCTCTCCGGCCTAATCATCACAAAACTGGTTCACCGGCTTATAAAACACAACATATACACAAAGTCTCCCTGGCCTCAAAAACATGCACATTTAAGTTGTTGCGCGCGGTATCCTAGAATGTGCACATTTCATCATTTTACTACGCAGTACATGTACATACTATACCATGGAAGGTGCATCCAAAAATGATATCAAACAACTCACCATCTTACATACATTTTTATTTACATTTACAATTGGGTTCGGCCTAGGGATATTACAATCCCCTCCCCTTATTTATGCATTGTCCTCAGTGCATTATGTACACATATACAACAGAAAATTTCAAACATCCTCAAAATGATGCGGGTATTCTTCTTGCATTGCATCCTCATGATCCCAAGTAGCGTCCTTAGTATCGTACCAGGTCCATTGGACCTTTACAAGCCCTATGGATTGATTCCAGAGATGTTTGATTTTCTGGTCCAGAATGCGTACCAGATGCACTTGGAAAGCGCCTTCTTGCTCCACCTGAATCATATTCCAATCAATAACATGATTAACATCAGGTATATATTTCTTGAGAAATGATACATGGAATACATTATGAATAGACATAGATGTAGGAAATGCAATCATATAAGCCATTGGACCAATCCTCTCTAGGATTTCAAATGGTCCAAAATAACGAGCTGCCAACTTTGAGCAATTTCCCAACTTCAGGGAACTTCTGTTGGCCTTCACTTTCAAGAATACATGGTCTCCCACTTTAAATTCCTTGTGAGTTCTGCCCTTATCAACATATATTTTCTACCTGTTTTGGGAAGCCTTTAAATTTTGTTTTATTTTCAACATTTTCTCCTCCATTTCCCTGAGTAAATATGGGCCAACCACTACTCTATCTACTGGGTTATCCCAACTTACTAGTGTGTTTCACTTTCTTCCATAAAGTGCCTCAAATGGGCTCATCTTTAGAGATGTTTGGTACCCATTGTTATAAGCAAACTCTACTAAGTGTAGGTAATCTTCCCATTTTGATGGTTTATCCATCACATACATCCTCAACATATCCTCAATCACTTGATTCACCCTCTCTGTTTTTCCATCTGATTCTGGATGATAAGTTGTACTAAAATTCAAATTTGTTCCAAATCCATTAAATAATCCTTTCCAAAAATTTGAGGTAATTTTTGGATCTCTGTCAGACACAATTGCTTGGGTATACCATGTAATTGAGAAATTTCTCTCATAAAAATATCAGCAATGTTGGTTGCCTTGTGAGTGATCTTAAATAGAATAAAATGGGCAGCTTTAGTAAGCTTATCCACCACTACCATGATAGAATCATGTTGCTTGTTTGTTCTGGGAATTTTGGTGATGAAATCCATTGTTACAACTTCCGATTTCCACTTAGGAAGGGGTAATGGTTGTAGCAAACCAGTTGGGTGTCTATGCTCAACCTTTACCTTTTGACATTCCAAACATTTGGCAATAAAATCCACAACTTCTTCCTTCATGCCTGACCAATAATATTGGCTTTTGACAGCTGCAATAGTTTTCTAATAACTTGGGTGCCCAGCATAAGGCACATTATGCATTTCTCTCAATATCATATTTTTCAATTCATGGGAATTTGGTACATAAATTCTTCCCCTAAATATGATAATTTCATCATTATCTAGCTTGTATTCTTCAATTTTCTGCTGCAAATTACCTTGCTGTAATTTTGCCAGTAATTCCTTGTATTGCAAATCTAATTTTGCAGCCTCCAAAATTCTGTGTTTCAAATCTGATTGGTACATGCTAATGGTTGTATCAGGCAATTCATGCACTCTTCTTCTGAGTGCATCAACCACTTTGTTCTCTTTCCCCTTGATATGTGTTATATCAAAGTCATATTCACTTAGAAATTCTAACCATCTGCTTTGGATAGCATTTAGAGTTGGTTGATCAAATAAATATTTCAGACCATTATAGTCTGTCCTCAGCTCAAACCTTTTCCCCATAAGGTAGTGTCTTCATTTCCTCAAGGCATGCACTATGGCTGCCAACTCCAAATCATGAGTGGCATAGTGTATTTCATGCTCCTTCAACTCCCTTGATTCATAATATATAACAAACCCATTTTGACTGAGGACTCCACCAAGTCCTTTACATGCAATTGTGCATACAATGAAGTCTTCATTTGGGTTTGCAATACTTAGTATTGGAGCACTTGTTAATAATTACTTCAAGTGTTGGAAACTCTTTTCACAATCCAATGTCCAATGAAACTTCACACCCTTCTTTTGTAAGGAAGTGATTGGGTGTGAAATCTTTGAGAATCCTTCAATAAATCTCCTATAGTAGCATGCAAGTCCCATGAATGATCTAACCTCTGTCACATTCTTTGGCGCTAACCATTCTCTAATGGATTCTATCTTCTCAGGATCCACTGCTATCCCATCCTTTGAAATGATATGTCCAAAATAATGAATCTGCTTATAATAAAATGAACACTTGCTCAATTTGGCATAAAACTGATGCTCCCTTAATACTTGCAACACCATACTCAAATGATGTTCATGCTCTTCTTTTGACTTGGAATATACAAGGATGTCATCCAAAAAGACAATGACAAACTTGTCTAAATATTCTCGGAAAACACCATTCATTAAGCACATGAAAACAACTGGTGCATTTGACAACCCAAATGGCACCACTGT
>ML793879.1:109846-121226 GCA_009831015.1 Picea engelmannii | reverse complement strand
ATAGTGGGGTTTTTAGCTTTACGCTTTCCCGGTAAAACTTCTGTGTTGTGTGTTATTGATATTTCACTTTGTGCATTGTGGTTGTGATCGTGGTTTAATTGCTTCCGCAAAAGTAATAGTAGAAGCGATTCTGTATTTAACAATAGCGGAACTTGTTAGATCAGGAGAATCGCAGAAATACATTAATTTGTATCGAAATTTCTACATATTTCACTATTCGAATAATGTTCTAATTTCATTATTAAGGATCCTCGTGTTGACCCAGTTAATTGATTAAATCCTTGTCTTTCTTATTGTTGATTAGAACATTTAGATTGTAAAATTAAAGGGTTGTAAGTATTTTATCAACAAAAGTGGTTACTAATACAAAAGATAAACAAAATAAATAATTGTATGTATATATATATATATATATATATATATATATATATATATATATCAAGAGACTTTCTTCAACTTCTAGTCTCGACAAAAAAGAAATGTTGTAATTTAGGGGTGTTACAATGCTCCTTGGTATCCCAAAGTGAACCTAGACCTTTTCAAAGAACAAGTTTGTTTCTTTCTATCCCTTGATGGTATTTTTACAAGGAATGAGTATGAGCATTTTTCTGAACCTGTCCACTACCACAAATAAATAATCATGTCCCTTTTGTGTGGTTGGTAAACCTCCAAAAAAATCCATGGAAATGCTTTCCCAAGGTTGAGTGGGTATATGCAAGGGATGATATAGACCTCGCTTCGTGTTGTTGGGCTTGCTGGTAAAAACAAGTATACATCCTCTAATATACCATGCTACATATTCTTTCATTTTGGGCTAGTACACATACGTTTGTAAATTGGAAATCGTCTTCCCAATACCAAAATGCCCTGCAACATTGGAGGTGTGAACCTCTCTGATAAGCTATAGTCATTCATCTTTAAGGACACAAAGTTTTTCAAGATTGTAAAGTAAACCATTCTGGAAATGATATTCATCATTTTTGTCACCTTATTCTATATGTATTTTTCCCTGTAGCTACTGCAACACCTCCTTGAAGTCCCTATCTTTTGTGTATGCCTCTTTATATGAATCATGGGTAAAAGGATCCAAGTTCATAAGAGTTCCCAAAGATATAATATTGGATATGGGTGGATGTGAAAGCATGTGCACCAACTTATTTGTTCTACCCTTCTTATACTTGATAACTAGATGAAATTGTTGTAAAAATCCCATCCACCTATAATGTATGGTTTTTTGTAGCTTACTCTAGGCATGCAAGTTTTGTAGTGGTTGGTGATCTATGTAGATGATGGTCTCCTTTCCCATCATATAGTGCTTCCACTTTTTTATAGCTTGTACCAAGGCATAGAGCTCCTTTTCATAGGTAGGGTAGTTGAGAACCTCCCCATGAAAGTTTTCAAAATGATAGCATACAAGCCTTCCTCCTTGTATAAACAAATGATCCCATGTCATACCCACTTACATTTGTCTCCACTTCGAAGGGATTTTGCAAGTTTGGTTGTATGAACATTGGTGCTTGACCAATATTTCTTTTCATCTCATCAAAACATTTATGTCGATTCTTCCCCCATTGGAAACTATTACAACTGGTTGTTATGGTATAGAGTGGTGTAGCTACCTCTGAAAATGAAGCTATGAACTTTCACAAGTATTGTTTTTCCCCCAAAAAACTCCTAAATTTAGTGAAATTTGTAGGAATTGGCCATTTCATGATGGCCTCCATCTTTGTAGGATTTATCCCGAGCTCCCCTCCAATGATCACATACCCCAAATAAACCAAGGAATGCTAAGAAAACTTGAATTTCTTGAGATTGGCCAAAAACTGGTTCTTTTTCAGAGTCTCTGTTAAGAACCAAAGATTTGAATACAAAATACATTAGAATAGATTCAAGAAGAATACATGAAAAACACACTTTATTATAAGAAAACCCTTTGGGTAGGGAAACACCATACAATGGATCCTATTATGGAAGGGATCCTCTCATGTTCACTTGCCTCTTTGAGGGGGCTTTCTCTTATTGAGGTACCACTCCAAATACAATAATTCTCTTCTATATCTCATTACATTGCATGAACCCCTTTATATAGTGCTACCAACCACCTAAGAACATTATAGAGTAGGAAAATTCTAGAAGCAGAAGTCCTCTTACATTTATTATATCTAACTAACTACCATAATGAGCCTTATTTAATACTATAGTGGACCTAGTCCACCTTACATTGAATGGCCTCCACTATGGGCCCTCCGGGCCCCCCACTACCTCTCTAGCTACCTAAAATTCCATCCCCCTTATGAAAGTGTTGTCCACAATTCTTGGTCTACAACCATATACTAGGGTCCCAGTGATAAGTGTGGACCACAGTGTTGAAGTAGACTAGAGAAATGTTGATGCTTGAATTTGTTAGGGACAAAATGACAACCTAACGAGGATATGAATCCTCCTTCATTTTTATAGAGGTGGTACTCCTCTTTGGATTATGGTATTTGTAACACACCTGAACCCTAAAAACCATTTTAAAGGGTGGGGCATCATAATTTCATTTTTCCTTAACTATCTCAAATCCTAACTCCATGGTCTCCATCGGCTCATGCTTGCCACAAGCTTTCCAACGGTTGTCACCATATTGGAATCTGAGTTCTGGTTTGCAAGTTATTTCCTCCTGAAGCTCTTCAGGCACTATTAGTGAAGGGACACGTGGAATCCATGTGGGTCCATATCCTACATCTCATCCATACTTCCCTGATGCGATGGAGCTCCCAATTATCTTGTATCTACAGTGGAGATCTATTTCCCATTAAATATGTCGACATATCTTCCTCCTTGTTAAGGAATACACCTAGGGATAATTCGATGTTTGGTGCTTTGGCACAGAGTGCCTCTTTTTTTCTACACGAGACCTCCTAGAGTCCCGAAATCCTGAAGTCCCATAAACTTTCCATGTGGCTTTGGCCTTCGGGCCCTCCAGTCTCTCTACAACACTACACCCTAACTCTTCTGGAGCTCCTATCTCATGAACTTCTGAAACACTTCCGCATAGCTCCGCAACTTCAATCTTATCCTCGAAACCACGCTCCAAACCTTCATACTCCAAATCACATCACCAACCACTTTTTCCAGGAAGACACATACCAGAGGCTGAAATGTAGCAAGGGATAGGGGTGAAATGTGCCCTCATCAGGGGGTGACACATGTCACGCTCTAATAGGATTAAGGGGTATACAAAATGTGCATATCTCGATAACACTTTTCACCTTATTTGCGGGTTCACGTCACCCTGGATGATGTCAGTGATCCATGTCAACCCCTGACAGAAAGTCTTCTAACATCCTTCAGATATAACGGTTGAGATGTATCCACATAGATCCATAGATCCATAGATCTCGTTGCTTCTCTACTCCGAGGTTCATAGCTTACCAACTCACCACATCTTGAATTCCCTAGAGGCCAAGTCTCCAGACTATTGGATCTGGTGCCACGTATCCTCTACCTATCAACGATTGAGATTTACTTCATCGTTTGAGACTTCGGGGGTCTTCACACTTTGAAGACTCTTGGTCAAGTTCTTCCAGAGTACCAAGTATCCGAACTATCGAATCTCCTGCCACATATCCTCTCATCCAATGGCTCTGGTCCAACAAATGACATTTGATAGGGAACAAGAGGGGGCCACATGTCACTCCATGACGTTGTTACACCTCAAAATTACTCACTTCACAAGTGTCATCATTAGTGTCGCAAGTGTCACATCTTGACCGCAAGTGTATAAGAGTTGTTGACATCATACTGCATTCTTTCCTATGTCATGCCTCCAACAACATGACAGGGACACTTAGGACACCTCAAAGATTAGTTGTGAAGAGGAGGAATCAGTCTACTATAAATACAAGTCTTTTGCTATTGGAAGAACCACTAAAAATTGAGTTTCAGAGAGGAGGGCTCCCCTATACATTGTCAGGGGGTGCTATAACACTTTTTTCACCCTTTTGGGGGAGATTTATAACACCAACGCTTGCTTTCCTTCTCTTGGGGAGTGCTATAATGCTCTAATGCCCCTTTTGGAGGAGCGCTACCTATTCCGAGTGGAATTTGGTTTGTTGAGAAGATTGAGGTAAATCTCCCCTCAATATCTGAAGGTGGTTGGCTTCGAATCCTTGGTCAAGCCATGATCTTAGGGAAGATCCATAAATGAAGGAGGAAAATCCTCAACTTACCCCAAATATATCTCAAGTGGTTGGGGCTCTCCAAGCCTATTTAAACATGCCTTCTCATGGTGAAAGGGATGGGGAAAAATTATTGTGAAGCATCCAACCTATGATCTCATGAAGAAGGTGTTTTTTAGAACATCAACATTTGGTGTGTAGACTTTTTGAGCAAGGGTTCAGATGAGGAAGGCTTGACGAAGCTGCTACACCCACATCTATGGCTGTAAGCATTCTTCGTTGTTGTTCTCTTTAATATAATATGCTTGTCCTATTTATTTCAAATCTATGTTTGATCTCACATGAATTTGTCTCTAATATATAGGTCTATTTCGAACTAATCTCAGTAGAGTAGGAAGTTGTTCATACTTTTATTTGTCTACAGGGCTTATCGAGGAGCGTAAGATTGGAGCTCAACTTGGACCGTGTAGGGATAAACATCGGTAAAAGGTACTTCTTTTTTCCTTCCTCCTCACACATTAGTTTATCTAGATCTAAAAGGAAGTCAATGTCCATGATAAGAATCTTCTGTCTTAGGATTTAAGAGTCTAGCTCTCAAGAGGAGATCTACCTATCCGCAGGGAGATTTTCCTTCAACAGAAATTGGCGACTYCACTGGGGACGAATCAAAACTTTTTAGTTTTGGTTTTCCTCACAGAAMTTGTCTTACCCTTTGTTATTTTTAGACCTTKTTCACCYCGTATGTTTGATTTCATATTTTGATTGAATCCTTATTCCATCACACATACACTGAATGCCAAAGTTCAACTGAGTTTTAGGGTTTTTTGGACATTTTTCTGGGTTTTAGGATGCCAKCGCTCCCCTACCTTGTTAGCAGGGTGCCAACACTCCCTGAAGGMCTTAGACAGAGTGTTATAATTCTCTGGTGCTCCTTACACAAKAGCACCARCCTCTCTTTGCAAAAAATCCTTTCCAGAATTGTCTTTTCTGAAGACTAGTCTYTGTTTTTTCACTTGCTGAGCTTCTTTGTGATTCAATGCTTCTTCCTATTGACCTTTGACATCCTTCCTTCTGAGAAATAAGMACTTTGTTGTTCATATTTTGTGGCCTTCTTCCTTACTTTTGAGTTTTTCTGCTGTTGAGAACTTGAAATCAATCCACTGCTTTCTTCTCCCTTATCCGACTGAGCKAGAACTCTGGTGAAGGGCATCAGAAATTGTGAATCATCGTATTTGGTTCTTTGAGGTCATATTTMTTAAGMATCTTTATTTTGTTTGAGATTTCTTGATTCTCTTTGTTATCTTTTGTTTTCTTTTTGCTTCTTGTTTCAATCATAGAAAGAGGGTGTGTTGTTTGTGTGAAATCCGCTTATGCTTGTCCGAATCTCCTTGATCTGAAAGGGTAGTTGGCAGGGGAAGTTTTTTTTTCATTGAATTAATCTTCATTCGCATACAAACAACAAAAATACATCTTAGTGATTGGTTTGCATATTAGAAGGCGTTTCTGAAATGTTTTAGCATTGCATTAGATTCGATTGAGAACCAATTGATTGAGGACATTCCATATTAGTGTTTGATAGTGAAAACGACTCTTTCTCTTTCCCTTAAATAGGCGTTCATTGAAAATAAACATTTACTTATCATCTTTCATGCATTTTTTGGGAATTTGAGTCATCATTCCATTAGTTTCACTTTCATACACCCTTTGAGTAAAGAACAACTGAAAAATGAACACTAATTAAAAATTATCTAGAACACTTTTTGTTTTTAGGATCTTCCACCAACAGTAGACTAGGGTTAGCACTTTGGACTAGGCTGTGAGTACAACTCTCCAAAGTTATCAAAACAAACATTAGCATCCTGAGCTAGGGAGAGTCAAATCCAATTGTCGTATTGGTTTTCTGGGATCCCCCTCTCACACAGGGGTTACGCACGAGGTCACATTTGGGCGAATTATGGAGATTATCCCTCCGTGGTTCAACCGTTTGTAGTGGTCGGATTTTATATTGGGGGTCACTTGAAGGTATACCCACGATTATGTGTGGGATCCTCTCGGGTTGATTTCGGACTTGTTATCCTGCCCATACGTTTTGGATCGGACTATCGACTGTACCCGCCCAGGGACTCACTGCGAATTGGTGTATTTAGTTTCCATAATCTCTAGGTACTTACACAAGGTGACAGTGAAGGGAAGTCTCACTGTACCTGGAACATACATTGGTCAAACTCACTCGGTCTCCTTGGAGGGTAAATCCACAATTACTGCGTGGAAGCTTGCACCACGGTGAAAGTCCGTTAAGCAGGTTGCCATTGTAACTATTCCACCATATCCTAGCCCCTTCTTGACTTGATCACGCGACATTGGATTTCATCACCAACTAGTACGATCATCGAGAGAAGTTTTGTTTGCTTGGTTGAATCCTAGATTTTATTAGCGTATGCTGTTTCTTTTTGTTAGTTGGCCCTAGATTTTCAGTGTGTTCTATTATTCTCCACAATTGAGCCTGTAGATGATAAAGGTGTTCGTCGATCACATAGGATGCAAGGGATACCTCTGGAAGGCTATCAACCCTTACCTCCTAACCCTCTAGAAGACAACTACCATAGAGAGGTAGAAAATCAATCCGATGCTGGAAGTGTTATTGCTCCTCCGTTAGATAACTCAGAAGGCACTTTGGTTACGGTTGAAAATCCCACTACATCTGTGTCGGTAACCCCTATAGAACCACTTTTAGTTCATTTAGACTCCCTTGGGAACATCATATATGAAGAGGTCCCACGATTACCGGAGAGGATTTTTACCGAAACATATATGGGATACACAAAACCAATCTTTGGTGATGAATATAGGACTCCTGTTCGTCCCAGCACCGCAGTAGATACCAATCCCACACCTGCTCATTATGTATGGAGGAATTCATCGGGACACGATCTCTATGAACATTTCCAATCCTTTTGACAACCCTTTCATCCTCATGACCCTCCTAGTGAAACAGGACCATCCGGTCAAACCATGAATCACCCAGTCAATCAGGTTATTAACCCTACTGTTACACCAACACAAGTCCATCCTAATGCTGGAATCATCACCTCTACTCATCTCCAAAGCACTTCAAACTCTACCCCCGTTTCTACAAGCTTTTAATCTACAACTCCACATGTTCCACACGATCCTGCTGGGACATCTTCTCACCTGAGACTGCAGACCCCTGCTGGCCAAACACAACCGGCTAGAGGGAAACCACCATCTAACGAACCTTTCCCTCCTGGAGGAATAACTTTCCATGGTGGGCCTACCCCTCCCGGGGGACAACCTCCTTTTCATGCTCCTCCTGGAGGGCACCCTCCATTTTCCAGTCATACCCCGGTTGTAAATCCACCGCTGGCAGGGGGGAAATCTTCGTTTACTGGAAACCCTTCACAATCCTGGGGAGTATCTTCAAGAGGAACTTTCATTCAACCCCATGTTGGGGGGAACTCATCTCATAATCCACTAGGAGGAGTATCAAATCCTGTTCCTTCTGGAACATCTTACGAACAACCTTATCCAGGCGGCATCCCAAACACCACCTGGAGTTCTCCGGGACCACAGTCTTATCCTCCTCATGGGTCTAATATGTATCTACCTTCGGGATCTACTCCTTACCATTCTCAAGGGAAATTTTTTTATCCTCCTCATGGGAAAGCAAATCACCTGGCCTATAATGCTCAGAACCCACCGGGTTATGCAAATGTTTCTCATCCACTATTGAATCCTGCTTATCCTGGCCAGCAACAACTGTATATAGGAAGACCTACTGGTTACAACTATCCACCTAACCCAGTTTATGGTCCTACTAGTGTTCCTATGCCTCACTAGTATCATCCGCAAATTAACCACCAGCTACCTTTCCTTCTGAATCTAGATCTCCCAGACTTGTCTCGGTTAACTAATGATCCTATTTTTCATTCACCGGTTTGGCCAGTCATTTAAGCTAAAATTCCTTCTGATATTCTGAAATTTGACGGAAAATCTGGCGAAGATCCAAACAACGATGTGATGATTTTCCATTTTTGGTGTTCATCAAACTCCCTCATGGATGATTTTGTACGTTTGTGTCTTTTCCAACGAACGCTTATAGGCTCGGCAACAAAGTGGTATATTGAACTACCACGTGCTTCTTTTCATGATTTAAATTCCCTCGCCATGTCTTTCCTCACGCACTTTCAACTGCCTATTCGCTACGAGATGGGTACTGAACTCTTGACCTCCCTTCGTCAAACTAATTCCGTGCATATCTCTGACCATATTCATGAGTGGAGGCGACAATGAAGGATGATCAAGGAAATCATTCCTGACATATTATTGGTGGAATGGTTTACTAAATCACTTTTACCCTTGATCACTCGCAATGTCGCTATGGGTGGTGCGGTCACTAAGGAATGAGCCATCGCTCAGGCTCAGTATTTAGATTTGGTTTATTCCCAATCTGGTACTTTGTATGATTTGCTCCCGAATGCTGCTCGAGCTAATACCGATCCATCTAAGCCGTCATCCTCATCTCATGCGGATGGTGTTATCGGTTCCGTCAAAACTCAATCTTTTTCCCAATCGACTACACTCTCCTCTACCTCCCCCCAAAATCATATCTCTGAGGTGAATGCAGTTCAATCTACCCCTTCACAACAATCCATAGGTAAGAAGAAGACAAAGAATAAATCAAAAAATAACAATGAACAACCAAAAAATCAAACACCTGCTACCGAAAAGAAAACACAACGGAAACTGAAATTCCCATGTATCATTTGTGGTGAGGATCACTACACTCGAGATTGTTCACTTCGAAATTAAGTGGCCAAAATTTTCCAAGGAAAGTCACAACCCGCTGTGCTTACTCAGCCTTTTTCACAACAACAATCCATGGTTGCTGAAACCCCCTCTTCTGGGGGCAATTCTAGCCATCCTAATGATGAGGCCTCATCGAGTGCACATATTTATATGTTTAATGGGATTAATTTGACCACTCGCTCTAAGACCTACGACACACCAGGTAACCCTAACAAAGGAAAATATATTAACGGTACCATTACTTTACCGGATCCATCATCGTCCTTCGTTAGTCTTCCACCAGTTAATCCTCCATCTGGACCCCTTCAGATTGATAAACCTGTGTTCAAATCTATCTTATGCCCTCCTAAGAGAACTATATGTAAAGATACCTTTAATCCTAGTTCACATGCCGCCCAGAACTACAACATTGTTGAAGATTTGGCTCAAGAACTGTGTGCTATGTCTGCGTTAGAAGTTCTACAACACTGCCCCAGTCAACGTAGAATGCTCTTGGCCACTCTTGGCACTATTGATCCTAAGTCGTCCAACCATATCATGTTTAACCTGGATAATTATATGTCTCGACTCTCCCACCAACTTGCTTTCCAAGTTGATGTTGTTGTTCACAACCAACAAATACACCGAACTATTTTGGATGAGGGAGCCTCGACTTGTGTCATGTCTTTGGCGTGTTGGAAAGGTTTAAAATCACCAGCACTCAACAAATCCCCAATGATGTTACGCACCTTCGATGGGCAAGGTTTTCATCCCCATGGGCTTTTACAGTCCCTGCCCATCCAATTGGGTGGAAAAACTGTTACTGTTGATGTCGAGGTCGTCGATGCTCCCCTCGATTACAACTTGTTACCTGGAAGAAGTTGGTTTTATGATATGACTATTGTTGCCTCATCGGTTTTTCGATGTGTCCAATTTCCTCATCAGGGAAAAATTGTCACAGTTGATCAGTTGGATTTCTGCATGACCAATGCTCGCGCTCCCGCTACCAACAATATTCCTTTCTTGGGAGACCACAAGATCACGTATGAAAGCGTTGGTGTTGGATTACTGAAATATTCTAGCCTCATGGGTACCTTCCCTACACCACTTCCACCGACTACACATCATATTTCCACCATCGATATGATTTCGACTGCGGCTTATCAATCTTTGGAATCATCAGACCCTTGGATTGTACCTTGTCCGTTGGAATTCGATGCACTAGGTGACACCGTGCCACTTAGTCCAGCCGAACCATTATACGTTTCTATCCAATCCATTTCTCCCTTTTCAAATGACCAACATCTATTGGCACCCGACAGTTCCTCGATGCAATCACGATTGGGTTCCTTGCCTTTTGTGATCGATTGCATTTCTCCCATTTTTCACTCGGATGAATCTATTTCAGAAATGCTTCACATTGACAAGTTACCTCGGGATAATAACCATCATCGATCCTCTTTTCTTCCCCCTTGTGAATAAATTCGGGCAGATATACAGCTTATCTCCCCTCCTGATGTTGATTTTTCATCATCTCCCATGATGTCAATTTCCTATGATTTGGATCCGGTAGTGGACATGGTGATTTCTTCGATAGGGTTATTGGAGCCTTATCTCCTTACCCCTATCGCGACCCTCGACATGTGTTCCTTCCCAAGTGATTATCTTCCATCTAGCAAAGATATCCTGGAGGCCATGACCGTGTTTTTTCCCTTGACATGGTACCCTTCCAGAGCATTATCCTCTTGGAAGCCATGATCAAGAAGAAGCCACAAGCATAGTTTCTCTTCTCTGTAGCAAGCTCGTTAAAAAATGAAACAGTCACCTCTCTTGAACCTTCTTTTCATCCACCCTTCTCCTTTTTCTCATCTACTAGAGAAATTGGTGACAAACTCAAAGTCGGTGAATGAATTGAAGCTTGGGGGGGCATGTCTCCAGTCGTTGATGATCATTCTGGAGTTAAGCCACTAGATTTTCAAGCTGGGGGCATACTGAGCTTAGTCTTTGTTCTTTCTCGTGCTCGAAAATACACGAGAATGCATCCAGGTAAACTTTTATCTCTTTTTCGGACCTATATGGATACACGAAAAAGGAACCCCCTGGAGTCTCCTTTAAGCTCTTTTTAGACTCTCTAAACATGAAAAGATCGCCGAGTGATCTTGCTTCCTTTCCCACTTGTTAAAAGGTTTGAAAGGGCATCTTTTGAGTGATAATTTATCTCTTTTTTAGCCTCGTGAGACTAACATTACGAAAAAGGACAACCTTGGAGTCATCTTTAAGTTCTTTTCAGACTCTCTAAACATGAAAAGATTGTCGAGCGACCTTGTTCTCTTCATGCTCGTTAAAGTATTTGAAGAAAACATCTGTTGAGCGATAGTTTATCTCTTTTTCGGTCTCATCAGACTACTTTA
>ML793879.1:76759-89941 GCA_009831015.1 Picea engelmannii | reverse complement strand
GTTCAAAGTTATGATTACTTCAAGTTAGGATTGTTGACTAATCCAAAACTAGGCATGTGAGACTAAATAAAAGTTTGATGAAAATGCTAGTCTCTTGTTTTTAAAGTCAAGGAAGGTTTGCAGGAATGTGATCATATACACCAGGTATATTACAGAGCTACAAATCATATTTGCATGATGAAATTGATGAGGGATTTTGGTTGTGGTACATGTTGAGTACATGGTTGAGACAAGTAGTTGATGAGTAGGCGCACATACATGAGGTGTATAGTTGATGATGTTGGTACATATTGATGAGTCATAGTTGATGAGTAGTTGACACATGATTGGTACATACTTGGTACATGGTTAGATGCACTTTTTTATGGTACAGGTTGATTACAAGTTGGTGCATGGTTGATGCACTTGTTTATGGTACAGGTTGATTACAGGTTGAGGCACAGGTTGATGCATGGTTGATGCATGGTTCAGATTTATTGGTACAGGTTTACAATGGTATATCTCACAGTGATAGTGTGACAGTGGTTCCATCATTGTACTTCTACTTCAGGGTGGCAGGATGGGGCAAGGACAGGTGGTTGTAGCCACCTTCTGGTTGAAGCCGGAGAACATTGGGGGTTGTAGCCTCCTTCTGGTTGTAGCTAGAGAATTGGGGAGTTGGATATTCCCTCAGGTTGTAGCCTAAGAAACTAGAGGGTTGAAGCCTACTTCCAGTTGTAGCTGGAAAACAAAGGAAGTTGGTGCTTCCAATGAATGTAATTCTTCAAGACATATAAGAAAAAGCATTATGTGGTTTTCCCCCGATTTGGGTTTCCACGTAAAACACTGGTGTATTGTGTATGTGTGTGATTGTTTATTTCTTACTACTCATTATTGGATAATAATTCTACATTGATATAACATTTGAAGAAAAAGGATTATAATTATGCTATTATTGATTCACCCCCCCTCTCAGTAATCCAACAATTGTGGAGACGCCATGTTGTTTATGAGTCTCGACCCCGTAGTGTCATTGTTACTTTGGGGGGTCATCTCTATAGAATACCAGAGGTAGTTATGACTATTGTTCCACCTAAAAAGTGCCGCAAGGTAGTAGCTCATACTGCAAAATTCAGCTTCTTCACAATCTATTCAAAAGGAGAACAAAAGGACACTGCAACCACTATAGCCTTTCCCCAAGCACCTTCTATCCAACATAAGCAGGTCGAAAAGGATGAAAAAAAGTGCAAAGATTGCTTCTGCACATCGTCCTCTCATGTATCTCAACTTTGTGAAGAGCCTCAACCTCAACAGGTTCGTGATAGATTTCCACAAACTGAGCAATGCGACGTCTCCAGCAAGACAAGCAGCTCACCAAGATGCAGATTCAACAAACGCTTTTTTCTCTCCCTCGGGAACCCAACACAATGGAGACCATTGCTTCCTAAGGAGGTAGGATTGATCCAGGTGGATATCGGTGGCCACCCACCTTTTCCAAATAGCTCAAAACAGTTTTCTGGAAATTTTGGCAATTTACTATTTTTAGCAATTTTTAACTTTTGGGGCCATTTTGAGGACCCAAATGAAGGTTTTTCAAGGTTGAGGTTCTTAATGATATCCAAAGGCATGATTGAGCCCCCAAAATGAATCTCCTCGATGATACATTTCCAATGAGCTATCATACGCCTAAAACGAAGATCGTATGCAAAAGTTACGACCTGGGGAAGTTGATGCACCAACTTACCCAAATAGGGCCCACATGACTTTTGATGCTTCATCTCCTAGGGTTAGATTTTTGGATGTCTAGGGTTTTTGGCATTCTGGTTTATTGTAAAAAGGCCTTCAGAGCCTCATTGTAATCATCTTCTTGCGAATGGGAGTAGCCGTCACATCTCTTCGCAGAGATAAGCTGCCACCATTCTAGCGAGTCTTTCACTCTGTATTTTTACAGTCTCTGTACATTTCTTTCATTAATAGAAATCATGTATTACTGTATATCTGTATTTATGGTTGCATCTCTGATACATTTCTGTGACATTATTGAATATCTGCGATATCTCTGTGCATTTCTTTATTATATCTTCTCTCTCATTTCATGCCGAAAATAATCCAGATCAAACACCCTCCAAGACCCAACATAGATACACACCTTTGAAGTTACCTCACATCCTTCATTCTCCAAAGCACTATGAGTACCTGCCTATGTTTGATGGGGAACATGATGCCATCACAGCTGAAAAAAACATCCAAAGGTTTGAGCATTTTATAGACTTATTTGAGATTGACCATGACGATGTGTGTATGAGGGATTTCTCTCAATCCTTGAGAGGAGATACCAAAGAATGGTTTAAACATTTGCAGCTAGAGACAATTATCTCAAGGAAAGAATTGAAGAATATATTTTCAAAGTTTTGGGGTAAGAACAAATCTCTAGACCTGCAACTTACATAATTTTATGCCTTGAAAGAGCAAAGCAATGAGACTATTTCCACTTTCAATAGAAGGTTTTCCAGTATTTATTATGATTTGCCCAAATAAATTCAACCTAGTGAAGTTTCTGCTATGCTTTAGTATGCCACCACTCTTCACCCAGACATGTCTTTCCTCCTGATGGAAAGAAAAACTAAGACCTTACATAAAATGTTTAGTGATGCTCAGGAAATTAAGCACAATATCCTAGCATGTAGATAGATTAGAAGTGAAGGGTTGGGTGCAGTAGGTCATGAAAATGGATATGAACTGAAAACTGTTGACTGGAATCTGGAGCATAAAATTGATAACATTTTTGGTCCTCTTGAAACTTTGAATTCTAATTATTTTGCAGAGGATGATATTCCACTTATTAAAGGAAAAAAAACACTTATATGGTTCTTGATTCACCCTGGGATAATAATGAGGCTGATTGGTTCATGTATTCATTTGTGGATGGTCAAGAAAATGGGTTTGCAATTCAATCTGTTGAAGAGAAAATGGATACTCCAAATTTTTTCTTGCTAGATAACATCGCAGTTGTTGCTTGTTTTCCTGTATGTGATGAATATGACGATGATTACGAGGCTGAATTTTTTCCAACTGTCTGTTCTCCCCTTTAAAATGTTCCTTTTCAACAATGTAGTGAGACCTATCAGCTTACATATCACGGTTGAAAAAAGGAAAGTTCTAAGTCAACTCAAAGAAATTCTTTACCTCTATGCTTCTCTTCATTTAAATTGTTGAAAGAAAATTCTAAGGTCATCATTGAGGGAAAAGAGTGTGTGTTGAGGCCAAGTCACATTGATTCATTGGAACAAACTGACAAGGAATTGCATCCATCAGTCGAAAGTGAAGCTGAAAACAAGTATGTTCAGAAATTCAAAGACATAGAAAAGGGTGCATATGACAATGAAGAAATGATTAAATCACAGATAGGAACCTTGCCATTATGTTTCACTTCTTTCAAAGCGCTCAAACACAGTGTCAATAATGTTTCAGATCAAAACCCTCCAGGTATGACAATAAATTCGATGAAAGCAGTAGACTTGCAAACAAAGAGCATCTCCCGTTATTCTTTTCTTCCTTTGAATGGTTAAAAACAAATCATGAGCAAATAGATCAATTTGTTCAAGGGATTATAGTAAAAAACCATTTTTCTTCTCCTGAACTTGATGAAGAGATTCAACAAGACAAATTGTTTCAAAGTTGTCTTTCTTCCCCTATGAATGATGTGATTGTTGAATTTCTAAGTGGCCTAAACACGGATGAGGATTTTGAAACTGCATCTATAGAAATTTCAAGAAGTATACACACAACTGCTATGGAGTTTCAAGAAATCAACAAAACAGGATTTGCTACTTTTCAATCAGAAATACAGAAAGGTAATGAGAAGGCAATTGTTGCATTTGATCCCTTCGCAAATCATGATTTTAAAAATGCATCCATGAACATCCTAGACTGTGAAATAGTGCATGATATTAGCTTTTCACATTTGCAAGAAAATTGTGATCATGAACTTATTTCCATTAGTTCATCTGAAAGTCAAAATGACAGTCCTCAAACAAATTTCCAGAAGTTTAATAAAACCAAATCAGAATTGTTTGATGAACAAGAAGACAACCTTGATGCACATAAAATGGCTGTCATATTTGAAGATGTTCAAGGATGTATGAATGTTTCTATCGAGATGCATGAAAATATGGACAAACCTATGGCTGTGATTTCATTTGAAAATACTTTCAGGATTGAAGAAGTAGAGCAAGTACAAAAAACACTTGTGAGGGGAACCTGTTTTTCTGTCTTAACTCCTAAAAAAAAAATGTGCCCTCATGTGTTTCATGACCCCATGGCATGCTATATAGAGGATCTTTGCAATCAGAATCTATAGTTGTTGGTGGGTTATGAGATTAGGAATGAAAGAGATGAGAAATCAATGGAAGTATTAGATATGGATTGCTTTATAACAGAAGTTTCATTTGAGTCAGAATTGTCCTTTGATTTGGAAGGTTGTTATTCAAAACATTGTCAACATATTTTTCAGCCTTTTTACGAAAATCTACAAGATGAATCACCTGAGAATAAGGATGCAGTGGAAGAAATGATATATGTCTATCATTTTATGCACGTGACGGAAAATGCCTTTGCAGTTTTTCTAGAAACGATAAACCAAAATAATATTTGTGAGATTCTAAGATTTAGATCCAAACGTAGCTTCTCAAATGAGTTGTTGATAAATAGGATTTGGAACAAGAAAATAAAAATTAAATGAGAAGTAGGTGAAGTGTTGGCATGGTTGCACTAGAATTTTCATTTCAATTGATTGGTATTTCATTTCAGCAGTTAGGATAGGTAGGTGAAAATAATCTTGGTGATCCATCATTTTTCAAATTTAGAATTTCCAAATAAATTACTCAGTTAGAGTTTTAGCAATGTATCTGGCGTTTGATTTCCAGGACAGAACAAGGCAAGAACCTACTTTGGGATCAACACATGGATGAGGCATTAGGTGTATGCATTTTTTTCTATCTTGTAGGGACGATAACATCCCTAGTTGGAGCCTATGTTATCACCATACTAATTTCTTGTAACCCAAAACTCAAGATTCAACAGGGCACCAAATCAATATAAAAGAGTGATAGAATGGTGGGATGAAGCTACATATGGCAGGTGGGATAAGTATGGAAGAGATATGATATTGATTGGATCTAAGGAACTGCAAATCACGGGCACGACTGATCGATGGTCATAAGTTGTATCGGGCCTAGAACTAGCTCGAGGTTTAAACCCTTGAAGGTGGGCTGATCAAAATACTATGGTTTTGCGTCGAAGCTACGTGGTGCCCCTAGACGGATATCGGGGGGAAAAGTGATTGAGCTCAAAAATGCTAAAATACACCTCGATGTCACGTGTCAAGACATAATTGAATGTGTCATGTCCAAATATCACATGCGGAAAAGGAGGGTTGATGGCTAGTCAAATCACCTCGAAGCACTTGTCTGAGTATTTTTTGTGTGTGTGATTCAAAGTGAACACCACCAAAGGATGGATGTGAAAGCTCATCATTTGAACTCAGAGGCCGAACACGATAATCCATAGTCCTCGCTGGTAATTTCATCAGTAATCTATGATTGGTTCTAAATGACAACTGCCTTTAAAAATGAGGAAGACATTACTCTGTTTTGGGAAATTAACATTCCATTCCTGAACGAGATAATTACAAACTAAATCAACTTCTTAATTTCTGTAAAATAAAGGGAGATAAGCTCATATTTTCTGGAAAACTGGGAACGGTGGATAAGACAGATCAAATGGTCCCCAACGAACCAAGATTTTCAAATAATATGAAAAATTTATCATTGAAGAAGAAAGAGAAGTCGATTGCATGGATATTAGCAACAAAATTTCATACAAAGTTTGCGGAAGAGCCAGAAATAGATAAAGAGGTTAGATTAAATCCCATCATGAAGGATTTAATCATCAACAGATACGCAGATGAGAACCATATGCAAGTTGTCAAGAGGAAGCAGAGCAAGCGACAAAAGATGAAGATTAAAGCTGAGATGATTGAGAGCATTGGAGAAAATCAACCTGCATGGCTTGACACTTTAAAGGAATAAATTGCTAATATGAAATAGTTTTCAAGCTAAATTAGGTATTTTTCTGAAAGTTTTGTAATGATATAGACATGTGGCATTCAAAGAGAGAATCTCAAATATGCCAGTTTTGTTTTATAACGCTCCCTGGAAAATAGGAGTACAGTTGTTATACGTTACTCCTTTTTTGTAACTGATGTCTATTTTTGGGACTGTGGGGAAGTTGATTCGTTTTGAATCTTGGATGTAGTTTGTCTATATATATTATTCCAAAGATAAATGAAAAAGATTGATTGGAGAGGGACCTACCCTCTTGGCAGGAGGACATTGTAATTTCCTGAAGCTAAATTGAATATATAGTGCAGAAGCATTCTGAAATTTTTACGAAAAGATTCTAATGGTTGTGATATGAGTTTAGTTCTCTCTCACAGTGTGTATTTCTTGTGTCTTTAAATTTCCATCTACATTTTCTTCTGTTTAAATTAGAGAGTTAAAGGTCTGGAATTTGTCTTATGACGCTCTCGACCTAAGAGTTTAAACTGTGTACTTTTATCCCTAGCTGATTCAGAATTCATTTCAATAGTACTCTGATGCAGTTATTTGTTTCCCCCTTCTTTTTACCACTCTACTTAAACTCAATTCATAACTTAGATTCATTGCCTCATTTAGCCTTTCTCCTCTGAATATTTCTAATGGCCTTCCATTGCTTTTTTCATTTTTGACTCCATATCCCTAAGTGCTCCTCCCTTTCTCCACCAACAACCTTATAAAAACCCCCAAAACAAACTAAATCTAGCCATCAATTGTCGAATAAATACCTAGTGACACAAGAGAGCCCTCTCTGAGTTGAGTAGGCTAGTTCCTAGCTCTAAAGTAGGTTGAAACAATTACCTCTGTCATTTTTCTATCAGTCGGACAAAATTTACAGAGTGCTAGCATAGTTAATCCGTTATGAACCTATTCAAGTCATCAAAATTTAGAATATACAATCTTCCCTTTTAAGTTAGCGGTCCATCATTAAACATCTGATAGCCTTCGTACTTCATCCCTATGGCATTTTTCTTTAGGTATGATGTCACGATCTTGAAAAATGCATATGTTTCTTGTGCACTTTTGACTCTCTCTTTGATGTCTGATTCACTGGCGCTTGCAACTGCCAAGTGAACCACTTTCATACTTCTACTAAGGGCATCAACCACCCTATTCTCCTTTCCTTTGATATGTTTGATTTCAAAATCAAACTCACTAAGGAGATCCATCCACCTAGCTTGTGTCACATTGAGTTTTGGTTGGTCAAACAAATATCTCAACCCACTGTGGTTCGTCATAAGAACAAATCTTCTACCTAAAAGGTAATGCCTCCACATTTTTAAAGTATTCACTATGGAATCCAATTCCACATCTTGGGTCACATAATTGACTTCATCATGTTCATTCAATTTTTTGGATCCGTAGAAAATCACATTTCCTTCTTGCATAAGGACTCCTCCGAGCCCTTCCTTGCAGGCATTTGTACACATAAGAAAGTCCTTGTTTGGGTTTGAAATATTCAACAAAGGCGCATTGGTTATAAGTTATTTCATCTCTTGAAATATTTCTTCACATTATGATGTCCAAATGAATTTAACCCCCTTTTTCTGAAGTTAGGTGATTGGGAAACTAATCTTGTAGAATCCATTTATGAACCTCCTATAATATCCTGCTATGCCCATAAATGATATGATATTAGATACATCCTTTGGGGTAGACCAATCCATGATGTGTTTAATCTTTTCAGGATCAACTTCCACTCCTTTCTCATAAATAACATGGCCTAAGTAATGGACTTGTTTTTGGAAAAAGTCACACTTCCTAAGCTTAGAATAGAGCTGATGTTCTCTTAGTACTTGAAGTACTATCTTGATATGTTATTCATTCTCTTCCCTATTCTTGGAATATATTAGGATATCATCAATGAAAACCAACACAAACATATCCAAGAACTTTATGAGTACATTGTTCATTAAACACATAAAATTTGTTGGTGCATTGGTAAGCCCAAATGACACCACCACAAATTCATAGTGAACATATCTTGTCCTAAAGGATGTCTTAATCTTTAATTAGGACCTTATGGTATCCAAAGCTCAAGTCAATATTGGAGAAGATCGTATCACCCCTTAATTGGTCAAATAAGTCATTGATCCTTGGTAAGGGATACGTGTTCTTTATGGTCATCTTATTGAGTTGTCTATAATCTATGCACAATCTGAGTGTGGCATCCTTCTTTTTCACAAAAAAGGCTAGTTCTCCCCATGGAGACACACTAGGTCGAATGTATCCTTTGTCCCACATCTTCTTTAGTTGTAGTTTGAGTTCAACTAGCTCTGGTGTACTCATTCTGTAGGGTGTTCTAGACATTGACACCGCTCCTGGTACAAGTGAAAAGTCAATATTCCTTCTTTGAGGTAGACCTCACACCTCTTTTGGGAATACATATTTATATTCTCTTAATATGGGATGGTCCTCTAGGCTGGGTTTGTTGTTTTCGACAGAGTTCAACACTTGTATTGCATACAAGGAGCATCCCTTTCTACAATACTTCTTCACTTGGAGGGCTGATATTTGTCTCAATGAGATAGGCTTTCGAATCCCTTGTAAGGTTATCCTTCTTCCTTCTCCATATTCACACTCCAAAATTTTGTTGTAATAGTCCAACTTGGCTTTATGGGCATCCAACTAGTCCATGCCAATCATCAAGTCATAAGATCCTAAAGGAAGTATGTTTAGGTTCGTTTGGGTGGGAAATCCATTTATAATGAATTGGCATGCTGGTATGACCTTTGTTACTTTTCTTTTAGTTCCAGTGGCTAGTTGTACTAACCATGATTTAACATGTTTAATGTAACACCCATGTTTCCCCTAGCTTGTAATTAATTGTTAATTGTAATTACCATGTTATGGAATGAGAACACTGTCAATGTATTATTGAATTCCATTGACTGACTATGGGGGTGAAGCCTTGAAGTAGTATCCATGGTATCACTAGAGGAAAGAAATGGGAAAACTAGAGAGGGTCCATTATGTGAATGACCCCAAGGTTTCCACTTGTTGGGGAATAATAAACCTCCTCCCGATCCCAAGGAGGAATCGGTTAATGAAGAAAGGAATGGTGGTTGAGCCATCAACCACCCCATGAATGGAAGCATGGTTTGAGTGTAGAATGTTAGCCTGAAGTACCACATAGGTCAGTTTTTCCTGCAGGCCTAGACTGACCCGAGTTTCCTTCTGACAGAAGGAACAAGATAGGTCGAGAACCTCCCTGGGAAGGATATGTAGGAAAACATACACACATAGATAATGGAGAGGGAGAGAGGGGGTGAGACCCTACATAGAGTAGGAGAGACACCAGACAAGAGTGCAAGCACAGAAGGGGATGCGCAAACCGAAGACAATACAAAGAAGAGACGATAACCCGTGGAGATATTCAGTTTAGAATGAACAGAAGGACACAAACTTGATGCTGAGGGAGCATATGATAAACCTTTGGGAGGCCATGACAGAGAAATAAATATATGATATTTTTCATAGAACAAGACCTGAGCAGGAGGTCGCGAGCTTGATGTTGAGGAGGCATTCGAAAAACCTCGCAGAAGTTGTGACAAAGAAAGGATATCAGAGAATGGGCATAAATTCCATAGTGATATCATGGCTTGGCATAGGGGTGGCCATAACACTAATTATTAATTCCTCTGATGCTATGGTTGGGTGGAAAGGGGAACACCCACAGTCAGTTAGTTGGCTGCAACTAGTAATAGATAAGTATTATATTACCCTGTGTAATTGAACTAGTTGGATATCTTGTGAATGTTTCAGGGATGTGCATGTTTTGCTTGATGATTAGATTGTGTCCCTTTATCTTTTCTTGAATTTTTATTTAAGCAAGTAAGGAACTATATTGTTTGTACACATAAATTCTCAAGCCTTGTAGTCACTCAAGTTACAACAAATGAACTATAAGTTCATCGACCTTGGGAAAAGTTTCACGTGTGCATGTTGACACTTCCAGTTGTTTCAAGTCTCCTTGAAAAAGGAGTTTGTTAAGCTCAAGAGAGGTATTGAAAGTATGCATAGATTCTATGTGAGGCAGGCAGAGGCCAAGAGCCTATTAAGTCCTAGAATTTGGTGAGCAAGCGCAAGGGGTGTGTGAGAGATTTTCCCAAATCTCAAGCTCAGGAGGTGTAGAGCAAGGTGAGACCCAATGGTTGGGATCGTTGGAGAATCAAAGGTTAAACATTTGAGAATTCAAAAATCCTTTTTCAAAGGGAGATTTTCTAAGAGGAGCAGGAGGAGCTACCACAACTAGTGGATTGGTTCTGAGGTTTGATCTGGACCATTAGATCTTATGTCCAGACAGGCGTGTTGAGAAAAATATATGAAATGATTTTACTCAAGAATTTTCATATCTTACTTGGATAAATAAATATAGATGGGAATATCATCCTATGTTTATAGCCATCAAAAATTGTTTCCTAATCCACAAGTATTGGTTACAAGGGCTTAGAATGATTTTTTTTATAAATGAAAGAATTGCTGAAAAATTCAATATTTAAGTAATTTTCTGATTATAACGGATACATAAATAAATGTAGAGACAGAAGTAAAAATACCAAGTAAAAAATCAACACAGATGAGACATAAAGAAATCGCTTATTCCATTCCAATTTATCAAAATAATCGTTCTCTTTACAAAATTCCCTAAGGAAGTTTGGACCAAAGTCAAACTTAGATGAAAACCGTACAAAATGACTTCTGACAGAAGTTAAAAACTAAACTTTAAAAGATGGATCATCTTGCCACAGATTTCTTCCCACTTGACTCTACACAATAGCCTTTATTAGTCATGAAATTTAATTCACAAACAGACAAGTCTACACAGACTATGAAAGATAGATCAACACCTATGAAAAACAAGTGTCTGAATGATGTAATTCAACCTTGAATTTTGTTGTCTACAATAGGACCATGCTATCATAAAAGCGAATTAGGCTTTCAATGAATTAAAGAATGAATGAAAAATGAATTATCTCAATAAAACTCAAGAGCATACCTTAGTATGTTTTCTCCTTCTATTCTCCCTTTGTTCCTCCTTCTCTTTTTTCCTTTAAGTAATCAAAATTAGTTTAAGTAGTTAAAATAATTCTTTAGTTAATTTAACTAAACTCAACCAACTTTTTAGTTAAGGGGGGAAAATTAATAAAATAATAATAAGGGTCTTTAATAAATAATAACTACTAGGTGGGACCCCTTCTGACTCCCATTAGTTCCTTTAACAAGCCAAAACACAGACAGTTAATAAATCAAACATATCCCTCCTTGTGTCTCCCATCATCACTCTCATAATTTGACAATTTATATCAATGATATTTGATATCATATCCAAAAATATAATATCCACATATCCAAACAATAGTGTGTTGTCCAAATATTTCAAAAGTCAACTGTTCTCAACAATCAATAAATAAAAATATTTAAAAACCATATTTTCGACTCTGGGAGGCAACTTTCCCCTTGTTGTTGTTTTCTCCCTTTGATTTCTATGAATTTTCCTTAGGCTGTGTGGAGCCTTTAGGCCTAATCTCACTGATAACATGAGAGCAATAATCTCTCAAATTCATGCGGAATGAAACAGATTTGGCAGAGTCATTTAATGGAGAGGAGGGGGAAACAACAACTTTTCCTTTATCAAGTGCATGGTGGGATTCGATTTTTAACCTCTTTCTTGCGTGGGAATACTATACCAGTGAGTGTGTATGGGTAGCTTGGAAAATTCGATTAACAGGTGGAGGAGGAGCAGGTAGAGATAAATTGGGCCAGCCACGATGTTGGGAGACTGTCGGGTGGAAAATATCTTACCATCCGTCATTTTAAGGGACTTCAGGTTGTAATGAGACATGAGGGGGAACCGAGATACCAAGGACATGTGGGGCTTGGAAATGAGTCCTTTCTATCCTAGGTTGGACCAATCCTTGTCCAATCCAGTTAAAAAATCCAACTTGAAATAGCTGGCTCAACTCTTGTGAGTCTCCATCAAAGTGTATAGAAAACTTTGGCCTTCTAGGGACCCTGTTCCAATTTCCTCTTCTTCTGTTACCCCAACCATGGCTACCTCTGCTGAAAAAGCTCATTCATGTATACATTAATTATTAGCAACTAGTTTCTTCAACAAACCATACACGGCATCTCTTTAAATATGAAACAAAGTTTGGCTCAACGACACATTAGACTCATGCAATCCAATCCATAAAATCGTTTCATACTTGTCAATGAGAAGGGGGTGAATAAGGGTTCTGGGATATATGAGGGATTGTATTGAGCGAAAAGTGGTAAAATGAAGGGGAATATATCATGATTACTTCTCAACAAATCATCAAACAATCAACTGTATTGTAAATCAAAACATATCATTGTAACTCATTCTCGTGCCATCCTTCAACTGCTATAATACAGAGTTTTCATTTAACTATAATTTAATTTTAAGAACAGGGAGTGAATAGTGAATATGGGAAGGTGAGGGGACTTGTAATGTGTGGAAAAGTGAGAGAATGGCAAGAAAATAACTAATATTGTTCATAAAACAAATCAAGTAATCAATAAACATCACTCTGTATTCAATACAAAACATACCAACACCAATTCAATAATTACTATGTATCAATATTGTTCACTGTTACACATTCAAATTATTCAAAACTTATCAATTAACACAATCTGCAATCATACTCATAATCGAAACGACTTTCAACAGTCCTTTAAGAGAATGCTTGGTCTCTAATTTCTTTCCTTTCATTTTAAGAATCGAAAGAAAACACACAGCAACGTTGATCCACCTCTATCGATAATACATTACTCTAAGAATATCATACATTGTCCATCAATTCACAATTGGTCAAATAAAACATATGCACATGTGCCTTTCCAAATTGAACAAACTTCTAAAACATGCTCGATTTCATACAATCCTCATCATATCAACCAATAATTTCTTGCAATTGAAACTTGTAATATACCAGATATAAAAAGTATGTAGAACAGAAATAAAATGCTAGAAATGGCAGAATAACAGTAATATAACCAGCATAATCTCCACAATAACACA
>ML793879.1:51963-64719 GCA_009831015.1 Picea engelmannii | reverse complement strand
GTGCTAGGTTAAGGGGAGAGGAAACATGCCACAGTGTGGTTGTAGCATCTTCTTCAAACTGAAAAATCCCATACTTTTTTATGACTTTGGCGGGGTTTGTAGTAGATTGTACAGGAACTTAGTGACTATATAAGCTACCAATCACTGATGAAGTTGAATATTGAGATGAAGAAGCATTTCCAGTGCCACTAGAGCCACCACTAGATGCCATATTGTGGATAATAGATAAGGGAGAGAAAGATGAACTGGAAGAATCATACAAGGTTCTCCTTAGATCACTTTTTTTGGTTGATAACACAACGTTCCTTCTTCCTATTTCAGCAATGGGATTAATTTCAGGTGATAAGCCTCTTCTTCTCCTAGAAGCACGAAGGTCTAAGGACATGTAAGGAGGAACAAAGCTGAAGGAAAGAGAAAGATATGGCTGATTCCTAGGTTGTCTACGTCTAGCTTCCCAACGTTCTTGGGCACTTATGTCTTGTTCAATTGTTGCCCATGAATGATTAAGATCAACCCGAGTATTAGCAATGTATAAAATGGTTTTAAACAAGTTTAAATCAATGATGGTCTTATCTTGAAGACCGGGCTCGATATTAGGCTTCCTTGCAATAGGTACATTCATTAAGAAATGAAACAGTTAAATAATCAATATCATAAAAATAGATATATTCGATGATAATCAAGCATAAAAATCAACCAGAGAGATATGGAAGATGTCCCCAGTGAGTCGCCAAATAAATGTTGAGGAAAAGATATGAAATTATCTTACTCAAGCATTTTCATATCTTGCTTGGCTAAAGCAAGATAGATGGGAATATCACCCTAAGTTTATAGCCATCAAAAATTGTTTCCTAATCCACAAGTATTGGTTACAAGGGCTTAGGCCAACTTTTTTATAAATGAAAGAATTGCTGAAAAATTCAATATGTAAGTAATTTTCTGAATTTAACAGATGCAGAAATAAATGTAGAGACAGAAGTAAAAATACCAAGTCAAAAATCAACACAGATGAGACATAATGAAATCGCTTATTCCATTCCAATTTATCAAAAGAATCATTCTCTTTACAAAATTCCCTAAGGAAGTTTGGACCAAATTCAAACTTATATGTCCCCGATGAAAACCATACAAAAGGACTTCTGACAAAAGTTAAAAAATGAACTTTAAAAGCTAGATCAACTTGCCACAGACTATTGCCCACTCAACTCTGCACAATAGCCTTTATCAGTCATGAAATTTAATTCACAAATAGACATGTCTACACAAACTATCAAAGATAGATCAACACCTCTCAAACACAAGTGTGTGAATGATGTAATTCAACCTTGAATCTTGTTTTCTACAATAGGACCCTGCTATCATAAAAGAGAATTAGGTTTTCAATGAATTAAAGAATGAATGAAAACTGAATTATCTCAATAAAAATCAAGAGCAAACCTTAGTATGCTTTCTCCTTGTATTCTCCCTTTGTTCCTCCTTCTCTTTTTTCCTTTAAGCAATCAAAATTAGTTGAAGTATTTAAACTACTTCTTTAGTTAAGTTAAGTAAACTCAACCAACTTTTTAGTTAAGGGATTAAATTAATAAAATAATAATAAGGGTCTTTAATAAATAATAACTAGTAGGTGGGACCCCTTGTGACTCTCATTAGTTCCTTTAACAAGCCAAAACACAAATAGTTAATCAATCAAATATATCCCTCCTTGTGGCTCCCATCATCAATCTCATAATTTGATAATTTATATCAATGATATTTGATATCATATCCAAAAATATCCAAAAAAATAGTGTGTTGTCCAAAGATTTCAAAAGTCAACTGTTATCAACAATCAATAAATAAAAACACTTAAAAACCATATTTGCCACTATGGGAGGCAAATTTCCCCTTGTTGTTGTTGTCTCCCTTTGATTTCTCTGAATTTTCCTTAGGATGTGTGGAGCCTTTAGGCCTAATCTCATTGATAAAATGAGAGCAATCATCTCTCAAATGCATGCGGGATGAAATGGATTTGGAAGAGTCATTTGATGGAGAGAAGGGGGAAGCAACTGCTTTTCCTTTATCAAGTGCATGCTGGGATTCGGTTTTTAACCTCTTGCTTGCATGGGAAGACTATACTAGTGAGTGTGTATGGGAACTTGGAAAATTTGGTTAACGGGTGGAGGAGGAGCAGTTAGAGATAAATTGGGCCAACCACGATGTTGGGAGACTATCGGATGGACAATCTCTTCCCATCCGTCGTTTTCAGGGACTTCAGGTTGTAATCAAACATGAGGGGGAACCAGGATACCAGGGACATGTGGGGCTTGGAAAGGAGGCCTTTATGGCCTAGGTTGGACAACTCCTAGTCCAATCCAGTTAAAAAATCCAGCTTGAAATAATTGGCTCAACTCTTGTGAGTCTGCATCAAAGTGTATAGAAAACCTTGTCCTTCTAGGGCCCCTGTTCCAAATTCCTCTTCCTCTGTTACCCCGTCCATGGTTACCCCTGCTGAAAAATATCATTCTTGTATGCATTACTTATTAGCAACTAGTTTATTCAACAAACCATACATGGCATCTCTTTAAATATGAAACAAATTTTGGCTCAGCGACACATCAGACTCATGCAATCCAATCCATAAAATCGTTTAATACTTGTCAATGAGCAGGGGGTGAATAAGGGTTCTAGGATATATGAGGGATTGTATTGAGAGAAAAGTGATAAAATGAAGGGGAATATATCATGATTACTGCTCAACAAATCATCAAACAATCAACTGTATTGTAAATCAAAACGTATCACTGTAACTCATTCCTATGGCATCCTTCAACTGCTATAATACAAAGTTTTCATTTAACTATAAATTAATTTTAAGAACAGGGAGTGAATAGTGAATATGAGAAGGTGAGGGGACTTTTAATGTGTGGAAAAGTGAGAGAATGGCAGGGAAATAATGAATATTGTTCATAAAACAAATAAAGTAATCAATAAACATTACTCTGTATTCAATACAAAACATACCAATACCAACTCAATAATTACTATGTATCAAAATTGTTCATTGTTCCACATTCAAATTATTCAAAACTTCTCAATTATCACAGACTGCAATCATACTCATAATCAAAACGAATTTCAACAGTCCTATTAAGAGAATGCTTGGTCTCTAATTTCATTCCTTTCATTTTAAGAATTGAAAGAAAACACAAAGAAACATTGATCCACCTCTATTCATAATACATTACTATAAGAATATCATATACTGTCCATCAATTCACAATCGGTCAAATAAAACATATGCATAGGTCCCTTTCCAAATTGAATAGACTTCTAAAACATGCTCGATTTCATACAATCCTCATCATATAAACCAATAGTTTCTTTCAATTGAAACCATAGTCAATATAAAAATTGAGCTTCATCACTGTTATTTACAACATGCACGATGCTTCCATAATAGATACATAGTAAACGTAATGAAATAAACACATTTATCAATTCCATAATTTGCTATGGTCCCGATCAGACTAGTGAAACACACAGTAGTCTCCAACTTGCAATTAACATCATGATGTAAGAACACAATGATCGAAGGTATAAAGAGAAGAGACAACCCTTGACTGTATATTATCATTCATTCCCAATCACAACTTTTTAACCAATTTAATTAAATAAAGATGAGAAAAGTACTCGATGCAACTGTCGTAAACACTCCACTTTACAACCAATCTTTGACAGCTAAAAGGATGCCCAACAGTGGTTAGAACAATTGGTTTTTTTTTTTAATCAGGCTCTGTCAAAACAAATATAAAGAGTTAATCAAGAGTTCAATCAGTCATCAAAAGCACAGAGAACTGGAGGTCCTAAAATCATATCAACCATAGGCAAAGACCCTTTGATACAAGCATAGTATAAAGCACATGATATCTTATAACTTCCCAGTCTGGGCAATGGCACATATTTATCCACACAGGAAACAATGATGGGTAGGGTAGAAAAATGATGCACATAGTGCATCTTGCATTTGTAGAGGAGAAACAAATTCYACTGGATAGTGATAGTTACCCAGAACACATAGAGGTATAACCTTTGTCTATTTCTTAAGAGCCGAATCATTTGATAACAATKCCACTRGGAATGCATAACCCGAGTCATAAATTATATCACCCAATCAATCCAAAGCATATATCTTGGCATAATGGCCACCGTAAGACAAAATTTAGTGATACTTTAATGCCAAGACCATGTGAATATGCCCACGACCATGACTCTGGAAAAACACAACAACCAAATAGCAGTCTAAATACGACTGGAAAAGGTTATCCTCATAACCATGAGGAAGCAACCGACAAGAATGCACAAAGAGAAAACCTCCACCAAAACATAGAGTGATAATACCCATATTCAATCAAAATCCACAGAGACCCATCACGATTTTCACCAACAAAACAACCAACGAATGCCCAACTCAACCAAACCAATTATTTTACTTGCAAATCGAACAACCACACAGTCATTCCAGACAGAAAAACCATGCATTTACACAGTTGCAATTCTCAGGAAAACAAAAACCCAAGCATTAATGAGCCATTTTTCATTCATACACAAAGTGTAATTCATGGATGGGTGAAAAATAATTATACCTGCAATCGATAGCTTAAAAGGGGCGGGATGATCGAGGTTTTTCTTCCCAAGATTGAATTTCAGAGCTTAACCACTAGCAGATCGAAATGCAACAATAACCATTCTAGGGTGACAACCTGATGGGGGTAGTATGGAGTGACATGCATTTAATGTACGTCACTTCCATCTCCTCATCTATTCAATTCTGAAGTATAGGACAACCAACACTCACTAATGCATTAAAACCATGTAATCGATTTCCATACTATTGAAACCTATGACCATATTCCTTGCCCAATGCGCCACCCAAAATATTTACGTTAACCCTTTCCAGATCCTTATATCATACCAAATGAATTTCTATATCATATGCGCCCACAGTAACTCAAATGAAAATCGCATAACCATTTAATAGTTAGGACTAGCACTAACATGTTTCACATTTTTAATTCCACATAACTTCAAACATAGCATAACATAGGCCCTTTCCTTTAGGATTTTTTCCATAAGTTTCTTCCCTTTGCTTTGTTTATGTCATTGCTAACATATTTCTTGTGCATGTGTAGCCAGGTAATAAATCATGGTGACATGATTAAATGTAGAAACTGTAAATATATGCCAATCATAACATAAAACTAGAGCTTTGAATAACAGAACATGCCATAAAAAGCATCATCCACCTGTCACTATGTCAAAAATAAAACCATGACTGCATCATCAATCATATAAGACCCTGTAAGAAGTATCGAAATAGCAACATAATATGTGTGACATAACTATATCCGAGCCTCCAATCTACAAGGGGGTCCCACTTACTAGTATTAGATTATTAGCATAGTTTAAATAATAGGGCTTTAGCAATACTTTGCGGGCGGAATTCCTCATTGTGATTTTAATCATCAACAAGAAGGAGCATGCACAGGAGGAGGAAATATCCCAGTCGTAGGATCTGAGTGTGGAGAATAGACAGTCGTCGAATCCAGGTAAAGTGCACGAGACTCAACCCCTTTCATTGCATAGGAAATGAGATTCATTGAAGTCCCGCAATCCCAAATTGGATTGGGATCGTCCATCGTCAAGGGGGACACGTGGCGGAAGATATAGAACTCCATATCCGTAACACTTCGGGAGTTTCCAAACAAGGAGTGTTTAGAATTGTCGAAGTTGCTAAATCCGGAGAAGATCTAAGCCGTTGAAGGTTGAAGATACGTGTCAGAAGATCTGGCAATAAGGAAATTTTTCACTCCAGAGGTATGTGTTTGTAAGTACTTTGGAACTCCCGAATCGTGGGGTCCTGAAGTAAATCAGGTCTGTTGATGCTCTGTGGATGCATGGCGCTATATCCTTTAGTCCGAAGACTTGGAACTTTGAAGGATTTGAGGTGTGGTGTGTCGATAAGCATCGAAGCCTGAAGTGTCGAGAGTCATTGATCCGAGTATGCTTCAGGACTTTTCCTGGCCGTTAGATCTAGGATATGGTCAACCCGACACTGACCAACTCTGGGAGAAAAGAGGAGTTTTCATCACAAAATTCCCGAACGTAGGATTCCCAAAGTTCTCGAGATTCGTATATCTGTGAGTATACGTGGATAGATCCTGACAGTTAGATCCAGGCTGTGGTCATCACGACACTAGCCAAATCCAGGAGAAAAGAGGAGTTTGCATCGTAAAACTCTCGAATGTCGAATTCTCGAAGTAATAGGATTCATAGATCTACGGATCTATGTGGCCAGATCTTAACCATGATATATGAATGACATTAGAGAGTTGTCAGTCATGTATGATGTGGCACGCCGACATCATCCTGGATGATGTGGATCTACAATTGACATTCCATGTGTCACCTTAATTTGTTCTTTTTGTAGACCCTATATGCCTATTAGAATGTGACAGGTGTCACCCCCTGACAAGGGCACATGTCACCCCTTGACCCTCACTCTGTGTCATCCCCTGGTACATGTCCGCCTGGCCATGTGAATGGTGAGGTCCGGAACTCCCGGAGTTTGAAATATTTGGGGTGTACTGTTGTAGAGTGGCCAAAAGGCCTGAAGGCCGGAACCACGTGGCAAGATCACAGGATTTCAGGATTTTGAAACTCTGGAGGTTTCGTACGCAGACAGAAAAATGAGTGTTTAGCGCAGAAATGTCGAACGATGAAATTCCCCTTAGGCATCTGTGGTAAGTAGGGATGAAGATCCTCCATTGGATCTAATGGTGGATGGATCTCTGCCATAGATACAGGAGCACTAAGAGCTCCAGGAATTTAGGGAAGTCGAGATGTTAGATATGAGACTGACCCATGTGGACCATGACTATTAACTCTCAGATAACTTTGAAAGGGCATATCTCCCAATCCTGAGATCGAATTCGAGCATGGAGACAATGGTTGGAAACCTATTGGTGAGAAAAATGTGACATAGATACCTTAATTAAAATTTGAGATAGTTAAGGAAAATGAAATTATGATGCCCCATCCCTTAAAAGAGTATTTAGGGGTCGAGTGTGTTACAAAGTGGTATTAGAGCATAGCAACAACACTTGGCCTCCTTGGGCTCATGAAAGAGTCAAGTGATTTTATTTCTTAGAAAACTTTAAGGGAGAGGGTACCCTACCCTACCGTGTGTAGTAAAGAATGATTTAGACATAGGTCTCGATGGAGCAGAGACCAATCATAGGACTTGTATATGAAGGTTGAGGTGAGACTATTGAAAAATATTTCAACCTTTAAAATAATTTTTTATTATGTGCATTGACTCCTTGAGGAAAAGAACTGTCGATTGGAACTCTTTTGTTGTTTTCAAATTTTTACAACATAAATCTTAGCATATTGACAACAACAAAAGGATTAGAATTGTTGACTTTTTGGATTAATGGTTGTCCCTACAGAAGTAGGAATGTGTTGATAAACACTTAGGATAAGACTTGAATGTGAATGGTTGATAATGGCAGGGTCTTGTCAAGGGTATCCTAAGCCTGAAGGATGGATAAACTGGTGTTTGTAATACTTCCTCTATGCATGGGAAGTTGGAGCGTCTAAGATTTAAGATGGATGGTTATACAAGGGTTAGGACCTGAATAGAAAATTCCTTGTTCTTAAAGGAATTTGGTATGGATTGATAAAGTCCTTAGCATTAATAATTACTGATCTTATAAAAGTATTAAACCTTGTATATGAAACTCCTCATGATCATAGAACTGATGAAAATGAGTAAGGTCAGTTTAATTGACCTATAATGGTCGAAACCTACAACAAAGTTGATCTATTTAAGAAAGATAAAAGGAGTCCTTTGGGACTGTTGCTAATTCCCAGAAAAGGGAAAAGTGACCCTGGTTGGTTATTTCCATGAAGAGAGGGAAACATCAATATGGATTATGACTATGAGACTAGTCATATAAACGACTGTAATCTCTCACTGAAGAACATTAATGCAGAAAATAAAATATCAATGTGAATGGATGAGGTAAAAACGTGCAAGAGGTGCACCTACATATATAAAAATATGTGTATATATGCTTACAAGAATAATATGATTGCAAGCTCTCAGCAGAGAGAGAAGCTCAATCATGAGTATCCCTATGAGACTTATCATAAGAATGATTGGAAGATCCTTGGGAGAAGGATCTGGAAGTTTGGCATGTCCATGTGCATGGATGACATGGAAAAGGTGCAAGCAATAATCTTGCATGATGAATGCTTAGTTGTGTTTAATTATGCCTGAGTGCATGGAGTTAATGCAGTGTGAAGATTCTTGATATGAAGCCTGATATTAATACCAAATAGGTATGAATGATATTAAATGTGAAAGTGATGCACACATATGATGTAAAAGTGCATGTAAACTAAAGGCACAATATGGTTGCCTTGATGAGTGATATGTAAGGCAATAATTGCACTTTCCAAGATTAAATGAATAACATGGATGCATGGATGAATCTATTATGAAGAGTCATGAAATTTTTGTTTGAAATGATAACTTGAGGGGAATGTATCCCATTCCCTCAGGAAATACTAATATAAATAGATGAAAGAGTAAATGAGCAAAGATACTCTGTTGTCATGATAAGAGGAAAATGATTATTCCTTTGAGGATCACATGAGAAGGATTGTGAACAATCTCGAGTTGACTGATTTTAAAGTATATATGTATGGGAGATGCATAGTATACATGTGGTAGATACACATAGGCCTGTGATTATGAATATGGTTAAGTACATCATGTATGTAAGTAAAAAATCCATAATGTGTGTGGATACCTAATTTGGATGCATGAAAACAATGCATGTTTATATCCTTTAAGGAATGCTTGGTAACAAGATGAATCTAACTCAAGGTTGAGGGAATCAAAGATAGTGATGGATATGCAATAAGGAAGTTGCATGCTGGAGGAGTTCCTTGTGGAGGAGATGAGAATTAATCAGTCAGCTACAAGATTATATATATATATATATATATATATATATATATTACATTTTGAAAACATAATGTAATGAATAGAAGACTAATAAATGAATATTGACCATTCTAATAAACAAATGGTAATGTGCAGGAGGCACAGGTTCATGATCCACTATGAAAAAAAAAAAATCTATTAAATCATGTTGTTTTATTCGAAAAGGTTAGGGTGAGGCATAACCAAGGCTACTCAAGGAAAAGAGTAGGAATATCCCATCGGGGAGTAAATTGTAAAAGAAAAGAAAAGGAAAAAGGAGGAATACTTTTTCCACCCTAAGAACTCTGAATTTCTTACAGTGTTGTAGGTTGTAGATGAGAAGTTGTGAGAACAAGTACAGCTAGAAAAGGGAGAATAAGTAAGTAAGTAAGTTTGAATGAATAGGCTTGGTTGAATCCATGTTAAGCAAAGGCAGTGAGGCCTTGGAATCACTCAATTGGACTGAAATTCCCAGTCTGTGTAGGAGTTGGAAAAAGGGAAGATCCCTAACTCTTTTCTTGTTGTGTATTATGTTTTTCTATGGGACGCGAAACTGGTGTGTTGATGGAAGTAAATGTTTTTACACCATAATGAGATGGTTGCATGACTGTAGAAACAATCAAGAACTGTTTGTATTGCATTCATGAAAGCATTAAGGATAATGTGATGAAGTGAATAAAGTTATGCTAGGATATGTCTCGAACTTTTTTATCAATTTAAATGCTATGGTACTTGCATTATTTTATTTTAGATGGAGACTAAAATATTTATGATGTATGTCATGTGTAGAAAGAGATTGGATCTATTGAGGAAGACAGTTGCCAATGATGAACAACCCCAAGCAAGGGATGAATATGAGAAGGCTGCTATTAAAAAATTGTTGAAGGGACTGTAAAAGTCCCCATAAAGCACTATTGATGAGGTAAAAATTAGAAAGAGGGTGATAACAACCAAGAACATGTATAAAAGTGTTCATACCTATGTGGCACAAGGTATGAAGGGATTGGGTAAGAATCTCTTATGACATGTTTTATTGTTATGCATGAAATTTTGAAAGGTCTTTGTATGGCATTGATACCCAAGTAGGGTATGATTCAGGAAGGAGAACCTGAATGATGGAGGTGTGAACCTATGGCAGTAAAGACTGATTTAAATCCTTGGAAGAATTCATGAACTAATATGTCATGAATACTTTGACCAATTAATGAATGATTGGGAACAAAAGTGATCATAGACAACATGTTGATTTAATGCATTGAGGAGATGCATGTGGTAAATGATTGGGGAATATATAGAGCTTCCCATTATGGAAGAAGTATCTTCTGGTACTCTACTTGAATTATAGAGGTGTTAAATAAAAGAGAAAATTGGGTGGCCATGAGTGTTGACACCCTAGTTACTAATGAAGGAAGAATTCTTGGGTGCATTCAAGTGAAACTTTTGTTTTCATGTGTGTTGATTGGTATCATGATCTACATGTAGCAGGAAGCATAGTTTTGTTGTAAGAGTGAACGAGAATGAATAATCCATATGGTGAAGAGGTTGGTTGAACTCCAAAACACCATGGAAATATGCTTGTCATGAGTATGGTAAACTTTAAATAAATGAAAGGGTGCATGGTATGTGAATGTGGCCATGGATATTGGCCCCTCGGATTAAATTCACTTAATGATTGAATTGATTTTGGAAAGGTTTGATGTGCTGAAATGATGCATGTGTAAGGAATGATATTCCCTGTATCTTTATATCATTGAATAGATAAAAGTGATTTGAATTTTAGCATGCACAATTTAAGAATTTCTTGTGATGTCATTGTAAAGGTGCAATGAAAATATAATGTGCATGACAACTAACAATTTGTTTGGTTGAGGAATGTTGAAGTTGCAGTAAGAAAAAGAGTCTTGGATATGGCAGTGTCGTAAGCCCATAAGGAACACCAATTGCCTGTTGAGATAAACTTCTATGGGAAGGAAATTACCATACTTGTGAATCCATTTCCTGTGTTTAACATATCTAAAAATAAATGGGGAATGTGGAAATCTGTGGGTAATAGATTTGCAAGAAAATTCTGAATTTGAAATTGATGATAATTTATCATAATTTTGTGTACCTGTGATACAAGTGAGATGAAAAATATCTATCTAGGAAGGATAGATGAAGGTTTTCAAGATGGAAAGTGTGGAAGATGCTACTATTAAGAAATGAAAACCATGTGGTAAGCCATGACCTTCCTAGAACAGGTTGTGTTGTGGTAACACAAGACAGAGGGACGCCTTGGCAAAGCAAGTCTGAGGGACGCCTCAAATGTAAGGCTCAATGAAGTCTTTAGAACTCTTCTTGTGTAAGAAATAATTGGCAAGGCAATATGGATCACCCAGAGAACTATATAGTAGAGAAGGGGATGCCTGAGCCTAGGCCTAGAGGCTGAGTGACCGCAAGGAATATGAGACTTTGACAATTCTCATACACTATTGATTGGGGTCATGCACACAATGGGTATGTCCGGGAGAAACAGTGGGCTGAGACAATAGGAAAACCATGTGGATACAAATCCACGAACTGCATAGATGAGTATTGTGCTAATTTATGAAATTTGTTTCTTGAATTTAATGCAACAATAAAATGTTTTCGCATCAAACTATGATTAATATGCTTGTTGTCCAAGATTATTGAAGGCAGGTGAGGAAGGCCAAGAGTATGGAAAGGACCTAAAAAACAAAGATGATCAATACTTCTGAAGTAGCTGAATGACAACGACATGACAAGTGCTACCGAGAAAGAACACTGAGGATGGTATTCCCTTTTAAGGGGGAGGGGATTGTAACACCCCTGTTTCCCCCAGCTTGTAATTAATTGTTAATTGTAATTACCATGATATGGAATGAGAACAATGTCAATGTATTATTGATTTATAATGACTGACTGTGGGGGTGAAGCCTTGAAGTACTGGCCATGGTATCACTAGAGTAAAGAAATGACCCCAAGGTTTCCCCTTGTTGGGGAAAGAAAAACCTCCTCTATATCCCAAGGAGGAATCAGTTAATGAAGAAAGGACTAGTTGTTGAGTCATCAAACACCCCATGAATGGAATCATTGTATGACTGTAGAATGTCATCCTAAAGTACCAAAGAGGGCAGTTTTTCCTGTAGGCCTAGACTGACTCGAGTTTCCTTCTGACAGAAGGAAAAAGATAGGTCGAGAAACTCCCTGGGAAGGAGAGGCAAGAAAAAATACACACACAAACAATGGAGAGGGAGAGAGGGGGTGAGACCATGTAGAGAGAAGGAGAGACACTAGAAAAGAGCGCAATCACATAAGGGGATGCACAAATGGAAGAAAATTCAGAGAAGAGAGGAGAACACGCAGATCTCTCCAGCTGAGAATGAGTAGAAGGCCACAAGCTTGATTGTTAGGAACCAAATACCAAGATAGCATGGAAAAACCTCTGAATAAGTACTCAACACCTTGAAAAAGAGAGAATTTCAGATAATAAGCCTCTTCGAGGGGGAAACCTCCTTATACACCACATATATTTCCAAATACAAGATGATTCCAAATGAAAATGTCTCCTTGGTATATATAAGAGACTAGGAGGTAAAATTAGAACTAATGGACCCAAGTTGACATAAATAAAATAACATTACTAATGTAATATGCCCTATGTTGCGTCCCTTTCATCACCTAAATGAGAAAAATAAGGATGCTTACAAGTCCAGTTGGGTTAG